>JARFJB010000806.1:107500-172500 GCA_036346205.1 Vesta saturnalis
ATATAATGTATAATGTATAATATATAATGTATAATATAATGTATAATGTATAATGTATAATATATAATGTATAATGTATAATATATAATGTATAATGTATAATGTATAATGTATAATGTATAATATTATAATGTATAATGTATAATGTATAATGTATAATATATAATGTATAATGTATAATGTATAATGTATAATGTATAATATATAATGTATAATGATAATATATGTATAATGTATAATGTATAATATATAATTATAATATATAATGTATAATTATAATGTATAATGTATAATATATAATATAATATATAATTATAATGTATAATATATAATATATATTAAATTATAATATATAATATATAATAATAATATAATTATAATATATAATAATTATAATAATTATAATGTATAATTATAATATATAATATAATAATATAATGTATAATGTATAATGTATAATTATAATGTATAATTATAATGTATAATTATAATGTATAATGTATAATTATATAATGTATAATTATAATTATAATTATAATGTATAATATATAATATAAATTTATTATAATTATAATGTATAATATAATAATAATGTTTAATTATAATTATAATTATAATAATAATGTATAATGTATAATTATAATTATAATTATAAATAAATGTATAATGTATAATATATAATGTATAATGTATAAATTATAATTATAATGTATAAAATATAATTATAATTATAATTATAATTATAATTATAATTATAATGTATAATAATATAATAATTATAATAATTATAATTATAAAATATATAATTATAAAATTTAAATTATAATTATAATTATAAATAATATAATTATAAATATAATGTATAATTATAATGTATAATGTATAATTATAATTAATAATATAATGTATAATATATAATTATAATTATAATGTATAATAATATAATTATAATGTATAAATAATATAATTATAATATATAATTATAATTATAATATATAAATAATGTATAATGTATAATATATAATATAATATATAAATAATATAATTATAATTATAATTATAATTATAATTATAATTATAATATATAATTATAATTATAATTATAATATATAAATATAAATATAATATATAATGTATAATATAATATATAATTATAATATAATTATAATATATAATAATATAATATATAATTATAATATATAATTATAATTATAATATAATTATAATTATATTATAATTATAATATATAATGTATAATTATAATTATAAATTATAATAATAATGTATAAATATATAATTATAATATAATTATAATAATATAATTATAATATATAATTATAATTATAATATAATTAATAATATAAATTATAATTATAATTATAATTATAATTATAATTATAAATATAATATATAATTATAAATAATATAATTATAATTATAATATATATATATAATATATAATATATAATATATAAATTATAATATAAATATAATATATAATATATAATATATAAATATAATATATAATATATAATATATAATATTAATAAATATAAATATAATATATAATATATAATATATAATATATAATATATAATATAATATATATAATATATAATATATAATATATAATATATAATATATAATATATATATATATAATATATAATATATAATATATAATATATAATATATATTATAATATATAATATATATATATAATATATAATATATAATATATAATATATAATATATAATATATAATATATAATATATAATATATAATATATAATATATAATATATAATATATAATATATAATATATAATATATATATATATATATAATATATAATATATAATATATAATATATAATATATAATATATAATATATATATATATAATATATAATATATAATATATAATATATAATATATAATATATAATATATATATATATATATATATAATATATAATATATAATATATAATATATAATATATAATATATATAATATATAATATATAATATATTAATATATAATATAATATATATATATAATATATATATATAATATTAATTATAATATAATATATAATATATAATATATAATATATAAATTAATATATAATATATAATATATAATATATAATATATAATATATATATATAATAATATAATATATAATATATAATTATAATATATAATATATAATATATAATATATATATATATAATATATAATATATAATATATATATAATATATAATATATAATATATAATATATAATATAATATATAATATATTAATATATTAATATATAATATATAATATATAATATATAATATATAATATATAAATATTAATATTATATATTTTAATAAAAAAAAAATTAAAATTAAAATTTTAAAAAATTTTAAAAATTTTTTTAAAAATTTTAAAAAAATTTTATAAAAATTTTAAATTAATTTTATTTAAATTTTTTAAAATTTTAAAAAATTTTTTAAAAAAATTTTTTTTTTTTTTTTTTTTTTTTTTTTTTTTTTTTTTTTTTTTTTTTTTTTTTTTTTTTTTTTTAATTTAAATTTTTTAATTATTTTTTATTTTTTAATTAATTTTTTTTTTTTATTATTATTTTTTATTTTTTTTTTAAATTTTTTAATTATTTTAAATTTAATTTTTTTTATTTTTTTTTTTTTTTTTTTTTTTTTTTTTTTTTTTTTTTTTTTTTTTTTTTTTTTTTTTTTTTAAAAATTTTTTTATTTAAATTTTTTTTTTTTTTTTTTTTTTTTTTTTTTTTTGGGGGGGGGGGGGGGTTTGTTTAAGGTGGGTTTGTTTTAATATGGGGGGATGCGTTTTGTTAGTTATTTTCTTTTAGTCTTGAGTGGTTTATTTTTTTACTTTTTGTTCAAGCAATTAATTTCGTTTTCTTTCCGAATGCGTTAAAGCGTTGGGTGTAAATGTCTTTAGGTGACTAGCCGTGTTAATGCAAGAACTGTACTTCGAGCTTAGGGGTGGTAAGTGTTTTTGGGTGGTGTTTGGTTATTTGGGGTTGGTGAATTAAAATATAATCGTTTGGCAGTTTGTGAAATTTTTTTTGGTTGGTTTTAAAGTGAATGTTAATCTTGTAGTTGTTTTTATTTTTATGTTTGTTGGCATATAATTTTTGGATGCCTTATAAAATTAATTATTAAATAAGATTGTTAGTTGTTCTTAAAAAAATTAATTTACAAGTTGCCTTTTTTCAGTTTATATGGTTTTATGGTATTTGAAAATTAGGTTAAAGTATATTTAAATATCTTAGGCTATTTTAAATAGATTTTTTGGTTTTCTTAAAAATTAAAATTGTGGGTTTGTTTGTGGTTATAATTGTTTGGTCTGTAGAATAAAAAGGTTATAATTAAAACGGAATAATTTTTGGGTGTTGTTCATTCTATTTTTATAAAATATTAAATGTTTTTATTTAATGTTTATGTATGTTTAATGTTTTATAACAATTTACTTAAATTGCGGCAATGTATTGTAATTGCAAGAATAATTGCATACTGTATTTATACTTGCTAAAATTATTTTAGGGAAATGTATCTAAAGAAATTTTTACCAAGAAATTATTTACGATAGTTAATATCAAAGCACTTTTAAATTTTGTTTTTAAAATTGTTTTTAGTGAATTTAAATTTTACATTCTAAATTTTTTCTTTATTAAATTAATAAAAAATTAGAAAATTGTTCAGAATTAATACCAAAACTGTATAAAAGGTTATTTTTTTAGAAAATATTAATTAAAATAGATTTTAGAAGTTTATAATATTGTATTTTAATTTGTTATAATTGTATATTGAAATTAATATCTGTTATTAATTTGTTAAATTTTTTTATTTATGTTATTTTTCTTTTGTTTATTTTTTTTTGTTTTTGTTTGTATTTTTTTTTTTTTATGTTTTTTTTTATTTAATTTAATGTTTTTTATTTATTTTTTATTTTTGTTAAATTTTTTTTTTTTATTTTTATTTACTTAATTTTTGTTTTTTTTTTTGTTTTTTTTTTTTTTTTTTTTTTTTGGGGTTTTGTTTGTTTTTTTTTGTTTTTTAAATTTTAAATTGTTTTTTAAAAAAAAAAATTTTTTTTTTTATTTTTTTTTTTAATTTTTTTTATTTTTTTTTTTAATATTTAAATTTAATTTTTATTATTAATTTTAATTATTTATAATTATTTATTAAATTTATTAATATTAATTTTATTAATTATTTTAAATTTTTTTATTTTTTTTTTTTTTTTTTTTTTTTTTTTTTTTTTTTTAAATTTTTTTTATTTAATTTATTTTAATTTTTTTTTTTTTTTTATTTTATTATTAATTTTTTTTTTAATTTTTTTTTAATTTTTATTTATTTATTTATTTTTTTTTATTTTTTTTTTTATTTTAATTTTATTTTTTTTTTTTTTTAATTTAATTTTTTTTTTTTTTTTTTTTTTTTTTTTTTTTTTTTTTTTTTTTTTTTTTTTTTTTTTTTTTTTTTTTTTTTTTTTTTTTTTTTTTTTTTTTTTTTTTTTTTTTTTTTTTTTTTTTTTATTATTATATTATTATTTTTTTAAAGGTGTTTGCTACTGCTTGTTTGTAATGCTTTGGTACTTCCAAAAAAAGTGGTGGGGTTAGTTTAATATTGTTGGTTGTTTTTTTTGTGGTTTTATTGTTTTTTTTTTTTTTTTTTTTGTTTGAGTTTGCTTTAATTGTTTTGTGCTTTCCTTTTTAGTTTGTTGTTCTCTTGCTTTCTCGATTTGGGTGCTTCGATGGCGTTGGTTGCGCGGTATCGGGGTACGGTGTTGGTTAAATTTGGGTAAATTTTTATTTTGTTTAAAATTTTAATTTTAATTACTTTTACTTTTGCTTGTTGTTTAACAAAATTTTTTTTTTAGTCTTTTTTCTTGGTGTGTTGGTTTGTGTGGGGGTGAAAAAAATGTCGTTGTGTGTGTTTGTTTGTGTTTGTTGTGTATGTTGTGATGTGTTGTGTTGTGTTGTGTTGTGTTGTTGTGTTGTGTTGTTGTTTGTTGTGTGTTGTGTTGTGTTGTGTTGTGTTGTTTTGTTGTGTTGTGTTGTGTTGTGTTGTGTGTGTGTGTTGTGTTGTGTGTGTTGTTGTTGTTTGTTGTGTTGTGTTGTTGTGTTGTGTGTTGTTTGTTGTTGTGTTGTGTTGTGTTGTGTGTGTGTACGTGTACGGTACGTACGTGTACGGTATGTGTGTGTGTATGGTGTTGGTTGTTGGTGTATGTGTTGTGGTGTATTTGGTTGGTGTTTTGGTGTAGTTGTGGTGTTTATGTGTTGTGTTGTTGTGTAGTGTATGTATGTGTTGTGTTGGTGTTGTGTGTGTGTGTGTGTGTGTGTGTGTTGTGTGTAGTGTGTGTGTGTTGTGTTGTGTTGTTGTGTTGTGTTGTGTTGTGTTGTTGTGTTGTAGTGTAGTTGTTGTGATGGGTGTTGTGTTGGTTGTTGTGGTGTACGGTCGTGTTGGGTGGTTGTGTTTGTGGTGTGGATGTTGGTGGTGTTGGATGTGGTGTTTGGTTGTTGGTATGGTTGTGTTGTAGTTGTGTTGTTTGTATGTTGTGTATGTGTTGTGTATGTGTTGTTTGTATGTGTTGTTGTGTATGTTATGTGTATGTAGTGTTTGGTGTTGGTTGTGTTGTGTATGTGTTGGTGTTTGGTGTTGTGTTGTGTATGTGTTGTGTTGTGGTGTGTGTGTGTGTGTTTTTGTTGTGTTTGGGTGTTGTGGTGCCCCGTTGTAGTGTTTTGGGTGTTGTGTGTGTGTTGTTGTGTGTTGTGTTGTGTTGTGTTGTTGTGTTGTGTTGTGTATGTGTGTGTTTGTGTTGTGTTGTTGTGTGTGTTGTGTGTGTGTGTGTGTGTGTGTGTGTGTGTGTGTGTGTGTTATGTGATGTGTATGTGTGTTGTGTGTTGTATGTTTGTATGTGTTGTGTATGTATGTGTGTGTTGTGTGTGTTGTGTTGTGTTGTATGTGTATGTGTTTGTGTGTGTTATGTGTATGTATGTGTATGTGTGTGTTGTGTTGTGTATGTGTTGTGTGTGTGTTGTGTATGTGTATGTGTTGTTGTATTGTATTGTATGTATGTGTTTGGTATGTTGTTGTTTGTATGTATTGTATGTGTGTGTGTGTGTATGTATGTTATATGCGTGTGTATGTGAGCCTGCAGACGATAACTTAGAAAAAGTAACCGATTTTAGTGAAACTATATTTAGAGTTAATTTTAAAATAGCTCGTTTCCGTCATTTAGGTTAAAGTATGTTTACAAGTAAAGCTATATTACAGAGGGCGTTAAAGTACACGTTGTTAACATCTCGAAAATTGTTCACTTTTTTGAAGAAAGCATGAAGTATGAAATTTTTTGTGAGTAATGATTAACCCCTAAAGAATCAAGAAAGTACCTAAAATCGTGTATGCCTATATCGGAAGAGCTCTCGACTTATAACAAAAGTTATAAGTACTTTTTGAAGATAATTCAATCTTAGAGAAGTTACTGTTATAAAGTATAATGGCTGTCATAAATAAATGAACACGCTGATGGAGAAACAATGAAAATTTCAACAAGATACAATAAAGATTAATCAAGTAGTAATCGACAATGAAACAAAAACTCTTTCTTTTCATTTGACATTGTTACTTAAGCGTCAATGTCAAGTATATTTGTAAGCTTAATAAATAAACACATTAAAGTTGAAAAAATGCCTCCTGCAACACAACGTGTAACTTTCCTTCAGTTAACCGAGTTTGAACGTGGCAGAATAATCGGTCTACGAGAATCCGGATTATCAATTCGCGATGTTGCCGCTCGCGTGGGGCGCAGTGTGGCCACTATTTCCTTATGTTGGCGAAGGTGGTCAGAAAGTAATGAGGAATGACGACGTTTGCGTCCCGGATGTCTTAGATGCACCACTGATCCTGAAGATGGTGTGACGCTTTTACGTTGTTGTGATATCACAAGGATGGTCGCTGGGTCCTTATCAAAAATAAGCTTTAATAAAGTTATATTCAAGTTTATTAAGGAAAAAGAAACTACAAAATAATTGTAAAATAATAACGATCCTCGGGCGCCAATCCAGGTAAGCTGTGGTATCTCTCCTGGAGGCCTGGATTCCTCCTAGAGATAACGACAAAAGCGTCACTGGTCTGGGGATCTCAGTGGAGACGTCGGTATCCAGAGGTCTTTGGCGGTAGTCGGATCGGTGCTGATGTAATCAGATATTAAGCGGCAAACGGACGGCGAGTTGAGATTTTAACATTTTAAAAAAATAATCAACTCCGTATTGCAAACCGGAGGGAAGAAAACGTTATTTATTAATAGAACATTAAAGATAATTGAGCAACCGCTGATAAAAGACAATTTTATTATTAAACGGTCATGAACACAAAACCTCGCATAGCCTAACAAAATTACTCACAAAATAAAAATAAATATAATTTATTAAAAAAAATAAACCAAAGTTCACCAAATGACTAGCAAATAAGATATTCTAATTAAATAAATACGGTAGCAGAAAATTAAACAAAACCAAAAACCAATTCTTAAACAAACCAACTTCTTCTTTTTATGCCGTCAGTTAAAAAATTTAGAATCTAAGGTTCATAACGCACACAGCGAAAAAAATCAGTTTTAATTAAAAAGTAAAATAAATTGCACGCACAGTTTAAGAATTTTTTTTTTAATTAAAGGATCATGTACTAAGCGGTGATAATTCTCCAAATCTCCACAAAGAAATTAGCGACTGAGGTCCAAAAGTAAATTTGTAAATTAAACTAACTAGGCTATAGGTAAATGATAATAAATCAATTTTAATTATGTACAATAATTAATTAGGCGGTAAGGATGATATTATATTTAAGTTTCCAACAACGTAATTAAGGAAAAATACGATTTTAATAAGATTAATCTTTTATACCATGATTTAAAATGAAATTAAGTAAGTACCGATAAACAAACGGGGCTTAATATTCTGAATTTTTATAATAAACAATAGTTGATGACCAAATTGCTTATCACGGAATATTTGCAAAAGTAATTTTAGCTAATCTAAAAGTGTTAATATGATTACAATAATTAACAGGTGTGTTATTAATTGTACGGTAATAATTAGACTTACCTGTAACGCAGAGCGGTGACAAGGTAAAAAAACGGTGATTAATTATATGTAATATAATTTAAGCAATCTCAGAAAGTTTCCGGTCACTATCAGAAACCAACTTGTATATTTTTACATTAATACTGCATGAATGTCAACTGCAATAAAACGAAATTGATAATGAAACTTGAACATGAAATATTTTGATGTTAAATGGTAAATTATTATATCTAAAGTTTAAAAATCTAAATTTATATAATATAATTAGAATCAGTTAATAAATTATTACATTTCAATCAATAAAGCTATACAGGGTGAGGCATCTAAGCTCCGTCGGTTTTTATACGCAAAATGGTAAAATATTTTTGAAATTTTTTTTTATTATCGTGTAGGTTCATTAGGAGCACGTTTAAAAATTATTTTCGAATATGCAGGATGGTCCTTAAAAATTTTACGCATCAAAGTTGTGAAAATTTAAGTGGAACACCCTATATATGATGGCACATTTCGATCCTGTGGGCTAAATAAAGGTCACTTACTGTTATAGTCCCTATATCTAACTCCATCTGTTGTTGAGATATTTCATTATTTGTGAGAATGTAGATCGAAATTCAAAAGAACTTTCTGTTTTACGTACTCGAGGATTTTTTTTCAAATGTTTTTCATTGTTTACTGAAAGCATCAAACTTTAAAATCCACCGAAGTTATTATCACAAATTTATACTGGGTGTATAAAAACTCAGTTACTATTTTGACCAACATTAAAGCCAATTAACTTCCTTATTTTAAATAGAACACCCCGTATTTATCACCATATTTTTATTCTAATTTTAATTCCCTACAAAACTGTATTAGGGTTCCCTATACCTAATTCTTACAGATTTTTTGTAATTTAAAATTTTCTGTTCCAATAATAATTTCATGCAATTTGTTCTTGAAAACCAGGCTTTGACGGTCTTACTGTCACATAAAATAAACGAATTTATTGAAAAGTCATAGTTCGTGTTAAAGTTAAATCATTTTAGCTAATCAACTTTGAGAATAAGTTTTATTTAAAATGGCTTGCCATTCTCGAATTGAAAAGTGCGGCATGATCTTAGTAATTGGGAAATGCAATGATAATTGCTTGCTAGCATCTAGGGTTTACGCACAAATGTATCCTGATAGGCGTCATCTCGACAGGCGTTCATTAGAAAAATTATTGTTTTTCGAAGCACTGAAGTATATCATCAAGACACGACAAAAGCAAAGGACGGTTACGGGTAACGAAGAGAATAATTTTGCCGTTATGGAATATCTGGTAGAAAATCCACATACCAGTCAGCGGAGAGTAAGTGAAGAATTTGAGATAAGTCAGCGGAGCGTTGGAATGATAATAAAGAAGAATATGTTTTATCCATATCACATTCAATTACACCAAGAACTTTTAGAATTGGATTACGATCGAAGGCTTGCATTTTGTTTATGGTTTTAGAAAAATTTGGTGATAATGAAATTTTTTGATTTTGTGCTTTTGTCGGACGAATCAACGTTCCACAATAACGGTTTAGTAAATAGCCATAACTATCATTATTATAATGACGAGAATCCTAATTTTAGAAATCTCGATAGGCAACACAGAAGGTCCATAAATGTGTGGGTGATACAATGGGAACACATGTAGTAGGTCCGTTTTTAATGGCAATTTGAACGGTGATATGTTTCTTTAATTTTAAGAGGAAACTTGCCTGTTATTTTGGAATACATGCCGCTTGATATTCGGCAGGAAATGTGGCTACAATTAGACGGAGGAGCCGGCGCATTTTCATGCTAATTTTAGGGACGAATTGGAAAGGCAATTTCCCAACAGGCGGAGAGGCGGGCGGCCCACAAAATTGGCGGGCAAGATCCCCTAACTTTTTCTTGTGATGATACATCAAAATATTGTCTACCATACACCACCAACCACACCCGACAACATGAAGGAGCGAATCAGAACAACTTATAATTCCATAACTCCAAGCATGTTGAGAAAAGTGAAGGAGTCTTTCCTAGAGAGAGTTCGTTTATGTATTGAAAGGAACGGAAATCATTTTGAACATTTGTTGAAACGTTGAAGTTGGTCACTTATCAAGGCTGTGTTTGTTCAATAAAACAATGTTATTTACCCAGTTATTAACGTCTTTCAGTCATTGTTAAGGAAAGTCTAGTCAAACGGTTGGATTATCTCGAGCAATAAAAGCTATTCATCAAAACCTGCTCATAAAAAATCGAGCAAAAAATGACATAAAATTAATGATTAAATTAGAAAATCCTAAATTAAAAAAATATGTAAGAGATAGGTATAGGGAACCCCAATACAGTTTTGTAGGGAATTAAAATTAAAACAAAAATATGGTGATAAATACGAGGTGTTTCATTTAAAATAAGGAAGTTAATTGGCTTTAATGTTGGTCAAAATAGTAACTGAGTGTTTATACACCCAGTATAAATTTGTGATAATAACTTTGGTTTCAGTAAACAATCAAAAACATTGGAAAAAAATTCCTCGAGTGCGTAAAATAGAATGTTCTTTTGAATTTCGATCTACCTTCTCACAAATAATAAAATATCTCGGCAACAGGTGGAGTTAGGTATAGGGACTATAACAGTAAGTGACCTTTATTTGGTCCACAGGATCGAAATATGCCATCATATATAGGGTGTTCCATTTAATTTTCATAACTTTGATGCGTAAATTTTTTATGGAACACCCTGCATGTCCGAAAATAATTTTAAAACGTGCTCCTAATGAACCTACACGATAATTAAAAAAATATTTTACCATTTTTCGTATACAAACCGACGGAGCTTAGATGCCTCACCCTGTATGTATATTATCGTATAAAATTTATTCAATCAATAAATTTGAAAAATTAAAAATACCGGCCGATCGTATAAATATGTAAGGACTGAGTTTTGTTGGGTTTTTTTAATTGGGTGACAGATGACGGTTGGAAAAGGTATTTCTTTGTAACGGAAATTTTGTTTCGTTACAATGGTGCTCTTCGAATTGTAGCTCTTCGGAATCGTTTTTCATCAACAAGAGAAATTGGTGATAGATGAAGAGTATTAACAGATCATCAAATTTCCTTACTATCGACGTATCGTAGAATTCGATCTTTTGGGCTGAGATCATACCGAATATTGCTTTATTTACCTCTAACTCCACGCCATCGTACTGCACAGCGGCAGTGGTGTAACCGTTGGAATGTGCAATTGAATCAAGTTATCTTAGTGACAAATCTCGATTTTGTTTATGGTATGATGGTGTGGGGGGCTATCTGCCATGGAAGCAGATCTTCTCTAGGGGAGCATTACACGCAAATCGGTACATTAATAACGTTCTTGAACCAGTATTACTGCCATATCCAATTTTTCAGCAAAATAATGCGCGGTCGCATACCGCAAAGGTTGCTATTGAGTTTCTAAACACTGCTAATGTCGATGTGCTTCCATGGCCTTCATGTTCGCCAGACTGATCCCTAATTTGTGGGATATGGTAGGACGGAGAATAAATTAACTACAGCAACTTCCAAACAATGTAGATACCCTTCAACAACGGAGTTTAGAAGCGTGGGATAGTATACCTCAGGTTAGCATAGATTCACTCATTTCAACTATGCCTAATCGGCTAGCTGAATGTGTGGGAAACAGAGGAGGACCGACACATTATGTTAACAATATTTGTATCTTGCTAAAATTTTCATCGTTTATTAATAGGAATAAAATGCACGTTTTCTGAAAATTTCGTTCAAATACATCAGCGTTTACCGTGTGTTCATTTATTTCTGGCGGCTACTATATTTAGTATGAAACGAAATAAGCGATAAAAATTAATTTTAACATCTTTTGTAACCAGCCATGTCTAAATGGAAAAAAATTTTAAGCTAACCTTGGTTTTCATATTTGCCAAGCGATGATGAAACGTCCGTATTAGTTTAATATAAATTTAGATAGAATTAAATGAGTAGTTTGTATTCAAATGAATGTCAAACCAAAGATTACGTATACTATTATAAAGAGAAAAGTGTTTAATAAACAAATAAATTTAGCCAGGAAGGATATAAGTAATATATATTACTTTTTGACAACACAAAAATTTGCATAGGGGTATATATTTAATCAATTGCAGGTATTTTATACATTTAACGTAAGAGCAAGTTTGAATAAGTTAAAAATATCCGTATCGTGACTAATTAACCCTTGCCCCTATTTTCTCATATTTCATGACATACGCATACGGGCATTACGTGCTGGCCACAGATTTTTTTTTTCATGTTATTGCAAATACGGTAAATAAAGGTTATGGTACGTTTACGTTACTTTTGCCAACTTTGGTTAGGGGAAAGTCGGACAAAACCGGGTATCACTTATAAGAATGGCTGTATTAGGAACTAAAAAGCGATTAATAACGTTTTACCTATTTTTAATTGTAAAGAAACGTGTCTCCTATAGTACTGGGCTAAATTTTATTAAGATATCTCTATCAAGTTACAAAAAAATATTTAGAAAAAAATGTCATAGTACTCGGTTTTGTACAACCGGACACTTGTAAGACAACCAAAGTAAATGATTAAAAACACATTTTCAACTACAGGGAAGTTATCACATGACTTAAATGAACTTTTTAACAAAGTTTAGGCACAGAATTCGCAAATAAAGTAACTTTCATCGTCATCACAACCAGCGCAAGCATAAGGTTGACTACTTTGCACACGTAACGCACTTAATCCAACCTTCCTTTTCTTTTGAATTTAAGAACAATTCATTACAATATAAGCACGCTTCATCTTTGTCTTCCTCCTCTGGATTCTCAGACTCATCTTCTAGTTTTTACTAGATGACTTGATTTTTGATTTAGATATTTTCTTTCTCAACTTTCCCTTATTTCCTTCTGTCAGCTCTAAATTCTTTCGTTATGCCAGATTCAAATGCTTTACGCCTCGTTTTGTGGGACGTTTTGCAAAATCCTCTTATAGTTATGCTTTATGTGGAGACGATGTTATAACTGCAGCTTTTCCTCTTTTCCTTTTATTCAGGTGGTTTTCTTGTTGACTATGGAAGTTTGAAAATATCGCTTGGAGAAACTGACTACAACTCGGTTGAAGAGAAGACGAACGTGACGTCATAGGTTACGTCATTACTTTTATAGCCACTTGTTTAGGTGGTGTGGATGTATTAGGAATAGTGTCGGCAGCTTTGTTTGAAATAGGGGCAGTAGGAGTGGACGGACGTGGAAGATTCACGTGTATGGTTTCATTTCCATAATCTCATAATCGACGTTCTGTGGTCTCCGATGCGAAAACATGCATTCGGGAAACGTTCCTTGATCAAGTGGATAAAGTTCGGTTTTTCTAAAACCACAAATTACCGTCTGCATTACTGCTACCTTCACAAAAGCGTCTCAAAGACGCTTTACTATTTCATAAATCGTTACTCGCCTTCCAGGATATTGACGCGTCCAGTTCCTTACTTCTTCTCCTTATAAGTGCTTAATGGAGCCATAAATGACACATCCAATGACTGCATACGATGTGTGCAATGAGGGGGAAGACAAATGATGACAACGTTATTTTCACGTACGATGTTGATCAATTCAATGCTCTTGGTATGAGCTACATTTACATCCAATAACATGAGAACAGGATTTTCTACTGTAGGGTGAGCGAACTCCACAAATTTTTTGAACCACCTAATGAAAATATTTTTTTCTATCCAGCCGGTTGGGTGATACTCTGTAAACGTCCCAGATGGTGTATGATCTAACAACCGAGCATTATAGGAATAAATTAACCACTCGCGCTCATCCAAATTTCCGCAGTAATCAACATGCTTCTCTCAGCTGATACGAGAGCTAACATTTATTTATCTCTCATGGAAATAACCTTAGATTGATTTTGGCACCGTCGTGATGCCCGTTTCATCCACATTCCACATTCGGTCCGGCTTTAATTTATATTTGTCGCAAACATCCCTTTACATAGTAAAAAATGTGTTCAGAGCGACGCGATTGAAACCTATGGCGCGTCCTATAGAATAGCTTCAGACTTTCCTAATCCAAGATTCTTGTGCCTCGATAAAAATGAGTAGAGCCATGTTTTACCTGCCATTTTCTTTTCGTTATTGAAATTGTGACTTACTCCATTCCTTACTGCTAAATCATAGGCGAGAACTCTAAGTTCAGTTAATGTAAAACCAAACAGTCTACTTTCCATATGTATGATATGACTAACAAGGTCCTCTTCTTGTTCTGTATTGAATGTGGGTTTATAGCGGCCTAGACCTGAAGCAGAAACAAAAAAAAAACAAAAACACTATTCTTTAGTAATATCAAAATCTCTATTACGTCATTACTTAGTCTACCTACCTTTTTCACTGCCTTCATCAATAGATTTTCCACTTCTGACTTTTTTCACACGGTATTCTATGATTGATTGTGGAACACCAAATGCCTTCGCTGCTTTCACATAACCCATCCTTCCTTCAAGCACTTCGGTCATTGCCCCTTTCATGCTCTCGCGATCCCAGGCTTGAAGATTTGTTTTTCTTTTGTAATGGGACGTGTCTCACTAACTAAAAAAATAAGCCATTTAAAACTAGTCCGTCACTACTACCCGGTTTGGTAAGTCAAACTGTCAATCACAATATTAGGTTATACGATTGAGAACCGAATTATGATCAGAATTACAGCTTATACACTAATCTACTACGGCAAAAAACACAATCACAATTGTAAAAAACACTATCCAAACTTACCTTAGAATTCGAGTTAATAGCTCATAAATTCACAAATTATTTGACAGACGTTTACCACGATACCTTTCAACACGGACTGTTTCTCTTGTTGATCTAGACAGTATATGCGCGTAAATTTTTGCGTCTGCGGATAAGATGGCGCCAAGCATTCACCGAATTGGCGTGGTACCCGGTTTTATCATACCACCCGGATTTATACGACCCTCCCCAACTAATAATTCTAAATAAGCTTCGGAATTTAAATTTCCCTCGATTTTAAACAGACCAATAATGTTGTAGATAGCGGACTGCAAAATATTATTATTGTAATAAACGTTTTTCAAATCGCCATTTTTACCGCGATAGATAAGTTAATTAACGGTATTTTATTATATATTAAGTCGTAATTTGATAATGTTTTCTGGATATTTTATTTTACGTAAATGATATTTGAGTGAAGGTTGAATAGAAAAAGGAAACATACATTAGGGTAGAGAAACAGGTCTTCTGTCAAACCTGGCATGATGAATTGTTGAAAATTTCTATACACGCGCACTTGTTGTAAAAATGTCACTAGTTAGTATCTATATAGAAGCCTAAAATTTAATTTTTGTTTCTTTTAATGCTAATTACACTAAGTGTCAAATTTTACTTGTTAGCATGAGAAATATACATATTTTTTCTCTTTTGCTAAAATTTGCAATTGTACTATTTTAATTAAGCAGTAATACCTGTCGAACGATGGGTTAATGAAGTGTTCAACCCTTGTTGTTAGGTTAATACTATAATTGACGATTTAAAGTTGCGCACTTGTAACTAAGATGGTACTAAGCTTCGTTTGTTTACGGAAAAAAATTATGGACCAATCGGAAGTTCGTGGAGTAGATATGTACGGTATTCACCAGGGTCTCGATAATGTACATAACCCGCTGACGGTATCTGCAGGTGGCAGCCCCAAGGACGCCGAACTAGAAGGTCTGAAGGAGGTTGTACGGGACCAAGGAAGATTGCTGGAAACTCTCCTCGAACAGAACGCGGTGATGCAGAGGACCATCGAAAAGCTAATCACTACACCCAGAAACGAAGGACCAAATGGTGCATAAGGTTCGGGTCTATCTGCGGACAAAGCATCTTCATCGCATTTTTGTGAAGGTCAGTCATTTAGTACAAGAAATAGTAATTCTGTACGCTTTATTACCTCTACCCCGCGTAAATTAAACAGAGATGGCAATACACTCCCTGATTATGAACAATGTTCTCAAATCGCTGAAGTTAGCTTTTCAGGTACTAAATGTCGCAATATTTTGTTGGCGCTATCTAATAGAACTAGGCCCCCTTAAAAGCTGGAACGGCCAATTTTCCGCGGTAACCATTGGTTGCACCCAGTTGTTTTCTTACGTAAATTTGAACAGTTTGCGGAATCATATCACTTGTCGGATGAGGATTACATGAGAGCGGCAAAAACGTGTCTAAAAGCCGGTGCCCAAAGTTGGGCGTTGATAAATGAGGCCGATTGGCGGGGTTGCGGTTCGTTAAGGAGAATCTTTTTGGCGAATCTTTGGTCACCCGAAAAACAGGCTATTGAATGCAATAACCTCTATAATCTGCGTTATCACCCAGAAGAAACGTCTCTATCCGAATCTTTTCTGTAACAAATTAATGACTATCGTCTTTTTGGTCCTCCCATCTCTGAGGGAGTTATTTTGCACGAAATAATGCTTCAATATTCCATTGCCACCCAGTCATTATGGGAAGTCTGTTAAGACCGGAGCTTGAATGGAGCCCTTTCCGATTATCGGCTATTGAAGCAAAGAAACCGAGAAATGACGTTTCGCGAGTTCAGGCTGTAAATGTTGCTGGGAAGTTACCGGCGTCGTTACCTCCTTTTAGTGTACCTCCGCCATTTTGGATCCCTAATGCGACCCTTCCTCGCTCTTTGTGAAACGACCGTGAGGGAAACTAGTTTTTTTTCTTTCGCGAGCTAGGGACGTGATGTTAGGGCCCGAATTACGCTAGTTTGTATTCAATTACGTTGATGATCTATTGGTTGTATCCGAACCGTCTTGTGATCATATGCAACATCTTCGGAAAATATTTGGTTCGATTTAAGGAGGCCAATGTGACCGTAAATATTGGAAAAACCGATTTTTTTTCATTGCCTGAGGTAAAATATTTGGGACATTATAACTACTAGGAACGTTAAAACTGATTCCGAGAAATTACCTTCAATGCAACGGTGTCCTAGGTCATGGAATTCGAGTCACTTTTCCATGTGTTAGAGAACTAAGCAGGTTGTTTAGAGTCTACTGTCGAAATGCGCATGCTAGTTGGGCTAATCACGTGAAGGATATAGAATGTCTATCTAATATCGTTCCCCATTTGAGAACGGGTTACCCTCCTTGTGATACTGTAAATGTTCCGCGTCCGAGGGATCCTTTTGCTACTTATCGGGGAAAATTTTGCCCATTTCCGACACTGAATCGCCGGCGGTAATTTGGAATAAAGTTCGTCTGAATTTGAGCAGTAGTGCAAGAACGCGAGTACGAGGTTTCAAACACCAAGGTGGCATACTTTGTATAAACGACTACGTCTTCCTTAAGGAAAGTAATATTTGCGACGCCTCCAGGAAACAAATATCAAAGTTTCTGTCCCTTTCATATTATAGCTAAATCCTACCCGAACATGTACTGTTTGTTGGATGAAGAGATGGATTCTATTAAGGGGAATTATAACATTCATATTATTTTATGCATGTATTGTTTATTCATATTCTCTAATTGTTTATTGGGCATGTTGTCTAATGGACGTTCAGGTTGTTTAGTTAAGCTGGTTACTAATAAAGTATTGCTTTATTACTAATGGCTCTAGCTCATAGCGGAAGGTACCAAAGGACCACGATCGGTTGTTTCCGAGCCGACATCGTCGAGCGTTCAAAGGGGCGTTTTATTATATATTAAGTCGTAATTTCATAATGTTTTCTGGATATTTTATTTTCCGTATTTTACGTAAATGATATTTGAGTAAAGGTTGAACAGAAAAAGGAAACATATGTTAGGGTAGAGAAACGGGTGTTCTGCCAAAACTGGCGTGACGAATTGTTGAAAACTTCTATACGCGTGCTCTTGATGTAAAAATGTCACTAGTGAGTAATTAAATACTAACGGTACACACTGCAATGAAAGACGCCTTTGTTTGGTACTTAGAAACTCGAGACCAAAATGTAGGGTTGGTACGAACGAATGCATATTTTTTAAATTAAGATGTTCTATAATTAATATGAAACTGCTCTAACATAATTTTTTGTTTTTTTTATTACTTTTGAAAAATGGGGGTTGAATGCGAGAGTAAGGATTGTTAGTTTTGAAGTCAGAGGGGTATATATATATATATATATATATATATATATATATATATATATTCAAGTATAAGTAGGTATTTTTATGTAAATTAAGGCTGGCAGCAAATAATTTTTACAAGCGTGTATAACGTATTAAAAATAGATTGCCTTGCATAGGTATCTCATTCGCCCGCGGGCTTATAAGGCTGAAATCTGCTAAAATAAAAGACAGTACAGGACCCCCTCACTCTTGTATTTGTGTGAATTAGCATTGTTGTTTGTTGTTTCTATTTATATTTGTGTAGAGGTGAGGCGTGGGCGAACGGGTTCAGGGTACCGCTCTGATTATTATTTCTGATGTGCAATTGCCGAGTGGCTACATATTCTCGGGCTCAGACGGCCATTAAACATCTCGAATTTTTATTGTTATTTGAAAATGTAAACTTTCACCATTAACACTCATAATAAAATACTTATCTTTTGGGATTTTTAATGGTGTACTTTAAATTATACAATCTAAACGTTTCGATAACACTTACAGTTATCTTCGTCAGTAGTAATGTTTGTTAAAAATTGTTAAAGATGTAGTAAACAATTTTGTCAAATTGAAAAATTCAAACATAAACATAAGCCTGCTATTAATATAACAGTTTGAGAAACGTATAAGCCAACTATAAAATTGTAGTAAAGAATAACTAGGTCATTAAAATTAAATATTGTTAAACTGCCTCAAAGATGACAAACCAGAACACTCTCTACGACGAAAGCTAACAATGAAATTTGCCAGCCAAAAACACATTTAACAAAATTTAATCGAGTTATGATGTAAGTGTAAAGTTGTGAAAAACTTCAATTTTAAAATGATAGAAGCATTCACAAATCCAAACATTACATCAAAAAATAACCCAGTTAAATCTAACAAAGAGATATCTTTATCAATAATTGGAAGTGTTATTAACAATGAAAAGCACAATGCAGAACGTTCTTTGTAATTTTAATTTCAATTTAATTTCAACTACTTATGTTAAATTATAGTGCTGTGGAAATTTAACATATAATTGATAAAGCATTTGCTTCAAGGTCTAGGAAAAACACAGCAAAAACCTAGACATACCAAAAGTTGAAAACAAATTAAAATCAAGGCGTATCATTATGCTCTTTTTAATTATAAGATGACAAAACCTATTTAAACGGAGATTTTCTTCTTGTCTATTAAAATTATTCGGGTGTTTATATATTTCAATAGCTTCACGTTTCAAACGAACATAATAATGGGTTTGTCTTGACAATATTTCATATTGTCAAATTGAATGTCATGATTTAAATTATTCAGGGCATGGTCAGCCACAGCAGACCTCTCTGGTTGACCCAATCTACAAAATCTCATATGTTCTTTGCGTCTTGTATCAAAGCTACGTTTTGTGGTCCAGATGTATACTTTTCCACATGAACAAGATAACTTATACACTCCGGAAGATGATAAAGGGTTTGACACATCTTTAGGTGATCTTAAATGTTCTTTAATTTTTGTTGTAGATTTAAAAATAGTCCTAATGCCATATTTAATTAGGATTTTCCAATTCTATTTGTAACATTAGCTATAAAAGGAAGAAAAGCAGTACCAACATTAAGAAATGGTTTTTCTTTAAGGTTACGCCTAGAAGGTGTAATAACATTATTAATATCTGTAAGTGAATATCCATTATCTTGTAAGGATTTTCTTAAATATTTATATTCATCATTCAAAAATTCTGGGTCACAAATTCGTTTTGCTCGATCTACTAAAGATTTAATTACACTAATTTTTGACGTGGATGGTGGTTGGATAATTTATGAAGGTATCTATCAGTGTGTGTCGGCTTTCTGTAAACCTTAAAAGATAGTGAATTATTATTTTAGATATTAATATGTCAAGAAATGGTAAACTTCCATTAGTTTCTTTTTCCATGGTAAACTGAATACTAGGATGTATACCATTTATAAAACCAAAACTCATGTAGTGCTTCTTCTCCATGTCTCCAAATAACAAATGTGTCATCTACATATCTATACCAAACTGAAGGTTTTTAGGTGTATTTTGTAACGTTAATGTTTCAAATTTTTCCATATAAAATTAGCTATAACAGGACTAAGGGACTACCCATTGCTACACCTTCAATCTGTTCATAAAATTTATTATTCCACTGAAAATAAGTTGTAGTAAGATAATGCTGAAAAGAATGGTTATGTCCTTTGGAAAAAGATGATCTATGTATTCAATAGTTTCTTTTAGAGGTACTTTTGTAAAAAGTGAAATAACATCAAAACTAACCATTATATCACCCTCTTCAATTTTGAAACTATGCATTTTTTCAACAAAGTCGGCAGAATTTTTAATGTAATGGGGTGTTTTTCCTATATGAGGTTGTAATAACAATGTAAGATGTTTTGCAAGGTTATATGTAGGAGAACCAATTGCACTAACAATAGGCCTTAAAGGAATATTAGGTTTATGAATTTTGGTAAACCATATAGTTTTGGAAATAGCTTCAGAGTTAGATAGTTTCTTCTTTATTTCTTCAGGAATAGATGATAATTTAATCAGCTCTTTAGTTTTTAAAAGAAACTTTTGTTGGATCTTTTGGTATTTCACGATAAGTTTCTGGTCCCAACAATTGTTCTATCTTAGTGTTATAATCGTTCATATTTAATATAACAGTTGCATTACCTTTATCTGATTTTAATATTATAATACTTTCATTGCGTTTAAGGTCAAGTAAAGCATGTCGTTGACGAAAGGATAAGTTGCTCTTTGGAGGTTTTGTTTTACGTAATATGTTAACGGTGTTATATCTAACTTCATTAGCAGCATCAAAAGGTAATAATCTAATGGAGTTTTCGATGTTGGAAATTATATCTTCAAAAGGTATTACTCTTGGTGTTATCGCAAAATTTCCTCCTTTAGAAAGCGCTTCAATAGCATAATCTGAAACAACATTATCAGAAAGGTTTATAACTGTTTTCTACAATCAATAGATGGTCTATTATTCTGTTGTTTGTATAATTTATTAAATTTTTCTTTTGACGTTGACATGAGATGTCAAAATTTATTTCCATAGATTTAAACGTTATAGAATCAATTTTATCCCAATCTTCTTTATTCAAAATAGATGAAATTTCTAAATGTAAATATAAAAGATTTTTATCGGTGTTATCCAGTAACTTCCTAGTAATATGTATTTGATTACGTAGAAGAGCATTTTCAGTTCTTCTGTAAATATTATTCGCTTGCTTGTTATTAAAATTTCTTTTAATATAGATAAACTTTGGGATAATCTTTTGGTCTCGGCATCGTAATAAAAAGTGAGTGACGATAATAATTGTGCTTTACGTTTCCTTAATTTTTCAAATTGTCTGATAAAACGATAAGTTTCCTCCCATAAAGGACTGAAATATGAAATTTTATGAACAGATTGAAGGTGTAGCAATGGGTAGTCCCTTAGTCCTGTTATAGCTAATTTTTATATGGAAAAATTTGAAACATTAACGTTACAAATACACCTAAAAACCTTCAGTTTGGTATAGATATGTAGATGACACATTTGTTATTTGGAGACATGGAGAAGAAGCACTACATGAGTTTTGGTTTTTATAAATGGTATACATCCTAGTATTCAGTTTACCATGCAAAAGAAACTAATGGAAGTTTACCATTTCTTGACATATTAATATCTAAAAATAATAATTCACTATCTTTTAAGGTTTACAGAAAGCCGACACACACTGATAGATACCTTCATAAATTATTCAACCACCATCCACGTCAAAAAATTAGTGTAATTAAATCTTTAGTAGATCGAGCAAAACGAATTTGTGACCCTGAATTTTTGAATGATGAATATAAATATTTAAGAAAATCCTTACAAGATAATGGATATTCACTTACAGATATTAATAATGTTATTACACCTTCTAGGCGTAACCTTAAAGAAAAACCAGTTCTTAATGTTGGTACTGCTTTTCTTCCTTTTATAGCTAATGTTACAAATAGAATTGAAAAATCCTAATCAAATATGGCATTAGGACTATTTTAAACCTACAAGAAAAATTAAAGAACATTTAAGATCACCTAAAGATGTGTCAAACCCTTTATCATCTTCCGGAGTGTATAAGTTATCTTGTTCATGTGGAAAAGTATACATCGGGACCACAAAACGTAGCTTTGATACAAGACGCAAAGAACATATGAGATTTTGTAGATTGGGTCAACCAGAGAGGTCTGCTGTGGCTGACCATGCCCTGAATAATCTAAATCATGACATTCAATTTGACAATATGAAGATATTGTCAAGACAAACCATTATTATGTTCGTTTGCAACGTGAAGCTATTGAAATATATAAACACCCGAATAATTTTAATAGACAAGAAGAAAATCTCCGTTTAAATAGGTTTTGGCATCTTATAATTAAAAAAGAGCATAATGATACGCCTTGATTTTAATTTGTTTTCAACTTTTGGTATGTCTAGGTTTTTTGCTGTGTTTTTCCTAGACCTTGAAGCAAATGCTTTATCAATTATATGTTAAATTTCCACAGCACTATAATTTAACATAAGTAGTTGAAATTAAATTGAAATTAAAAATTACAAAGAACGTTCTGCATTGTGCTTTTCATTGTTAATAACACTTCCAATTATTGATAAAGATATCTCTTTGTTAGGTTTAACTGGGTTATTTTTTGATGTAATGTTTGGATTTGTGAATGCTTCTATCATTTTAAAATTGAAGTTTTTCACAACTTTACACTTATCATAACTCGATTAAATTTTGTTAAATGTGTTTTTTGGCTGGCAAATTTCATCGTTAGCTTTCGTCGTAGAGAGTGTTCTGGTTTGTCATCTTTGAGGCAGTTTAACAATATTTAATTTTAATGACCTAGTTATTCTTTACTACAATTTTATAGTTGGCTTATACGTTTCTCAAACTGTTATATTAATAGCAGGCTTATGTTTATGTTTGAATTTTTCAATTTGACAAAATTGTTTACTACATCTTTAACAATTTTTAACAAACATTACTACTGACGAAGATAACTGTAAGTGTTATCGAAACGTTTAGATTGTATAATTTAAAGTACACCATTAAAAATCCCAAAAAGATAAGTATTTTATTGTTATTGTTTTTATTGTTGTATAGATGAATGTGTAACCTGAGAAAGCGGCGCTGTATTTTTCTAACGCACTCCAACTTATACATCGGTCACGGTGTTCTGATTTATTTACAACCTACCTTTGTAAAGCTTTGATTAATGAGTTTTTGTGTCAGTTCATTAAGTAGAATTGTTTGAACTAATTTCTCTTTGTATGTAAGTTAATTGCAATTTTTCGTATATATTTTGTGCTATAGTAGTCACTAAACAATTGTGTACGTGTAAATTCCTTGCCTATTTTCTTTTGTCCTTGCATTTACTTTACCTGTGCAATTTTACTGTTGTATTTTATCAGTACCGTAATTTGCTTTATTGTTTTATGTGCTTATTTACGTAAAGACCGGCATGATTGGTTTTAAAGGGCCACATGTTTGGTATTATGATTTTTATAACACGATTGTGGTTGTGATTACATGGTTTTTTATTTTGTTTATGTGTAACTAAACTGCTTTTCATTTATTTTTATCTTAATGTTATAACTTTTTATGCACTTTAATCTGATTTAATGCTGTTTTGTTACATATTTAACCATTTGATTATTTTTTTTGTGTTATTTGATTTAATAATGTACCTGTGCAATTACTTATTTATGAATAAAATGGGTTTTATTGGTGGTTCTTTCCCGCAATAGTATATTAATGGGCTGAACCACCATTGCGCAAAGCTCGTTAATTTTATTTTGAGTAGTTTTATTATTTACCTGGCCCACATGATGCAACACTTACCTCATCCAGCCTATCTAAGTCAAATAGCACGACGTACCTACCACTAGACGGCCACATCGTTTGATCAGATTTGAGGTTTGCGAGGAATTAAATATCAGACCTCTAGTTAAATTCCAATCTCCTAATTATTGTCGGGAAAGTCCATGTAAGGCAAGCAGTTAATTTGAGTAATAGTAATATTATTTTCAGTAAAATCAAGATAAATGTGATTGTTTTATCCTTGAATATGTATTCTTGCAAATAAGTTCAAATTACACTTTTCAAGATGGGGTACCTGGGGAACGCTAAACTGTTATTCTTAAAAATCCCTGCTCTGATATTAATTTTCTGAGCATACTAATATTCACTCGAGGATTTTATTAGGCCCAATAACGAGTATTTTGAACATTTGGTTATTGAGCGTAAAAGTACACTCGTTTGTAAAACAAAGTGTAGACAAAAAGCGACGATCAGCATTAGCGGGCTCTAGTATTTCTTCACAGAATACACTCCTGCGCTCCTCGGCAAAACATAAAATCTCATGATGACACTGGGCCTTGTAGGTGTGATATTTGAGCTTCCTAAGTATGCCCTATATCAGTATTTTCTTCAACAGAAATTTGTCTTAAGCTAATTATCGGGTCCAAGTTTACTGTCGCCAGAACACGTTCTTCAGTGTGATTTCAGTGTATTTGTCGATTACCTGCGATATAATTATTTTTAATTTTAGCGTTTTAACGGTAAAAAAATGTTATTTACCACCCATAGATTCTGATTCGACAGAAATATTTCCAGGTCTTTCGAATTTCTGCATATAATGGTGAATGATACTTGAAGACGGTATAGGTTTGTTATGAAAATTAACGGAAAACAAATCTCTAATCCTCCGTAAGCTAACACTACCGTAAAAGGTTTTTACCATGATAACTTAACTACAATATAAAATGTGTCATTTAATGATGACGTTTTTGTCAGTTTGACAGCGATGAAAAGGGTGCATTCTTTTTTAGCACCGATAAAACGCCTGTTCCTCATAATCAGACCACATCTAGTAGTCGTCTGTCACGTCGGTACGTCACTTTAATGTTTGTTCTGTCAGTTATAATTATAAAGTTTTGTTGGTATTGAAACATACAAAATCCATTCATATATTCTGTCGTTAATTTTATAAAATTAGTGGTTATGGTAATGGTATAAATTTTAAAATATTTAAAGTGTTTTAATAATATAATAAAGAAATAAGTGTGAAATGTTCTCATAACAAATCGTTAAGCTAACTAGAGATACAAACCATTCACCAAAAATAATGCCTTTGATTCAGTCCGTAGATTAACGTAGGGTGGTTCAATCTTATGATTTGCTTAATTACCACAAATTTATGCTTTTCGCTTAACATAAATAATAAAAATACAATGTAACACTAATAAAAAAGATCTGGGACGCCAATTTATTTTTTAATTATGCTCGGAATAACTAAACCGAGGTCTACACTAAAAATTTTATCAAAATGTAAAACAATAAAAAATATACAAACTATGTTTATTAAATATTTAAAGTTAGAATTATATAAAATATATCTTAAAAACTATTTGTAATAACCTTAAATTACTAAATTATTGATATAAATACCTGTCACTAAATATAATACTTCTTGAGAACAGAAATAAATGCGGAAATGCAAATCAAGGTGATGTCATCTTGGCATCAATATTGCGCAATATCTCGAAATAACACTTTACATGGTAAACCACACCCATAAATGGAATTTTCCTTCTTTTAAATTTATCTTCTTGAAATTGAATAATCTGTTTATTGCATTTTTTTGAATTTTTGAATGCAAAAATTGCAATCGTAAAATCAATTGTAATTAAAGTAGAAAAGTAATTGTAATAAAAGTGTAAATCAAAGTAAAAATAAAAGAAAGTGCCTGCAAAGAGCAAATGTTTTAATTTTTTGTATAATGCGTTAAAACATATCTTACCATTAAATCAATGGCACTTTCACAAAATTTAGGTGGAAACCAAAAAAAAGCTTCCTAACAACACAACATTCATCAGGAAGTGAAAAAAAAAATGGATGCTTTGGAATTAGATGATGATATAGCGGTGCGCAAAAGATATGAGCAGAATAATTTAAAGTGGGAGTATAAACCTCTAAGAAGATATGCACTCAAGTTACACCAAAATGCAAATTAAGTTGCCTACCTCATAGCTACATATCATTAATAAACAAATTTTTCTTATATTTACAACTCAATGAATGAAAGACCTAAATTACGGTATATTTTAATACAACTCAAAATGGGTTGTTACAATTTATCTTGCCAAAAAAAAACTCGAGCTTTTATTTTAAGGATAAAGGACCAGGCAGCCGGCTTATGGAGAAATGGATTCCGGTTAATTTGCCTTAATTTTTGGGATGTTGAAGACATCGACTTCATGAACAATAGTGCCCATGGGCACAACTCAATCCTATGGCCAGTTTTCAATTTACTGGGCGAAGAAGTTAAAAAATAGCCATTTTTTAAAACGTATTAAAATGTAATTTTCTTAATTTATTAAGGATTTTTTGCTGTAATAGTATTCTAATAACATCAAATAATATTACTTTGTGTAGAAAAAGTATTATTTGATACAGGGTGATTCAAAAATTACCTGTGTATTCTACTTTACAGTAGGAATATGAAAATATTAATATTTGGTCTGAATTTACTTTAGTTGGACTTATTATAACAAGATATAAAAACATTTTATACAGGGTGAGTCAAACAGTTGATCGACTCTGCAGGTTATTTTTACTACAATTTTATATATTTATTTATTTATTTTATATATTTTGTAAGTAGTCGACATTGAACCATTTTCAAAAATACATAATTTATAAATTAAATACAGGGCGATTCACAAGATATTTAAGGTAGAAAATTACGAAAATTGATTTTGTTTGCGAATCACCATGTAATTTAATATTTCCTCCGTTAATTTCTGTACTTTTTCTTATTGTCTGTAATTTGAGTTTGTTAGTCCCTATAGAAGTTTTGCGAAGTTACTATGATCAGTTCTTTTATATCGACTTTGTGATGACAAGCCTGTCACAATGTATACGCTTATACCTGAGCTCATACATGTTTCTATTTTATTTAATCATTCATGATTTATGTCATTCTAACGTTATTTGTTTAAGGAAATAAATAATTTGTAACATATAATATCAACAAATAATGTATTAATAGTGAACCAAACCTGTTAGAGAGCCAAATATCCGAAGACGCAAATATTATTATGTTATTTATCTACATACCTATCTGCAATCAGTATGAATAAGTTATTTATATGTGTAATGTATGTAGATTATAAGTAATAAACATATTAACAAATATATGAACCAGTTTCCTTACCACCATAGAGGTAGAGTTCGGCGCGCCTTTTTTAAGTGGTATCCAATAAGCCTAATCCACTTTAACCTGGGAAATGCAGGTCTATTGTAATGAAACATACAAATACAAAATTAGCATCACGTGTTTCTAATCGAGCGTGTCCTCTAACAAGAAGAGGGCATAAGACATTTGATCCCAACTCTTGCAATAACGGAACAGAATCTCGATATCGTCTGTCTACAATTGCAGTGTCCCTTCTTGAAACCAAGCTCTATTCTATTAATCTAATTGTTTAGTTCATACTGTAAAATAGTGGCATCATTGCTTCGGACGTCCGAAATAGCCAGAATGTAACCATCGGGGGTCTATCAATTCAGTTTTACCAAATGCTGCATTTTATAATAGCAGTACGATTGTCAAGTACTCTAAAATTAGAACTTTTTCGAGTTTGTTATATGTGCAGTCTATATACACTATGGCTTTGGGAATGTCAGGATTAGGATTATACAGTGTGTTTGTAAATCCAGAGACATGTCTGTCATATAGTTGGCTCTGGTGATTGCGTTAAATCCTATATTATATGGTACAAATCGTTGCATTAGACATAACCGCATCTTATTAATAACTAAACTAGTTACTTGTCGAGAAGGATATTGAAATATAACTTTTAAAAATTATCTGATAAACCGCGTCTCATTTTTAGGAGAAAAGTTGTTAAGTATTTTCTTGTTATATTTACACGATTTCTATCTTGTTCAAAAAATTGCAGGTCTCATATAATTCGTTGAAATTATTTTTGAAATCGATGTTAACGATTCAAATTCCTCTTCTGTAAAGTTATCCATATCTTCGTAGGTTCGACCATTATTACTGGTAGCAGCTGTTAGAAGACACTGGAGAAATTGAAGTAGGTCATTTATTACGTATGGATGGTTAAGAGAACGTAATCCACCTTGCAACATGTTCGAAAGAGTTCCGCTGACATATTCGTACATAGTCAGGGACAACTATGTTTGAAACAATAAATATATTTACCCTACACTCATTGGCAGTACATATCATGCAAGCGTTGGACTTAGCTGGAAAAAGTACGTTGATTCTGAGACAATTGGGATTATTTTCCATGGCTCTGATATCTACCAATATAACTTGAAAACAATTAAAACATACCCTACTATCTTCATCAATATTCAAAGGTGGTCTTTCAAAAGCTTCACGTTTCAAAATTGCAAGTTCTTGCTGTAAAATGTTTTCTTCATCATAGAGACGATTCATTTGTCGTCTATTATAATTTCTGTTACACACATAACAGTTTGCTCTATTTGCAAAAGCCATAATTAACACTTAAACATAAAGTTTAACCAACGTAAAAATTATTAATAAGAAACTGAACGAGACATTATATTATATTACTTTTTACAACAATTTATTAGACAGTAGAAACATTTAAACAAAACACTTGTTAATAAGAAACACAAATGTTTTGTGCTAAGAAATTATTTTGACAGATACGTCTAAATAAGTAACAATTTGTTTTCACAGCCTACATGATCGTTCATTGCAGTTAGGTTTTTCAGTATAAATTCATGGTATTTCAAGAATGACTACTAAGGTCATAAGTTTACATAAAATATTAAAGAAAATGGAGATAGGAAAGTTAATCTTTTTACCTTGTCTACGATACAGGGTTATACAAGGAAATACAGAGTTATACAAGTTCAGAATGATAAAAATCTGGTAATCCAAATTGTCTCAGAATTAACGTACATTTTTCCAGCTAAATCTCAATACTTGCATGAATATGTATTAATGAAAATATTCGAGCTTTCTATTAAGAATGTAGATATATTATTATTTCATAGTTGTCTACTGACTATGTAACGAATGTGACAGCATCATCGTTCACGAAGAGGAACTCTTTTGAATCATGTTGCATGAATGGGCTACGTTTTCTTAACCGTAACCAATATGTACATAATGATCTACAATTTAACTTTCTATTATGTTTTAGTTAGTATTCGTTCCTTAAGTATTTATTTTATAATGTAAAACTTATTTTCGTAAAATGAAAATGTGAAATGTTCGGACCTTCGATTTTGTATTGAATTTTTCTGATTGATTATTTAGTATGAACAATTCTTAAAGATAGAATGTAATACATTTTGAAAATTTTATATCGTCAATACTAACATTGTTAGTACAAATTTGATTTTACTCTTGAGTGAAAATAATGTTACGTAATTCAATAATCATTTGAAAGCTATTTTTATTAGTTAATTCAATGCAATAAATAGTACGAAATCACATTTATTATTAAAATCAGCTGAAAATCAAAAGTGTGATACTACACCTACACGTTTAGCTCTTTAGTTGATTTCACTTATTAAATGTGATTTCTGGATACTTTATTTATAGCATTGAATTACTAATAAAACAGCTTTCAAATGAGGTGTCACAATTGAATTACGTAACGATTATTTTTCAAGAGGGCGCTAAAATCAATTTCGTTCATCATTATTAGTATTGCTGAATTACAAAATTACCATTTCAAAATGTGCCACACTTGGTACATTCCTATCTTTTACGGTTGGTTCACCCCACTGCTAGAGGTTGAAGTGCCAATGCTGCAATCAGAAAAAGTGTCCTAAACTAATATGGACGGGTCCGGATTTTCCACATTTTCATTATAAAACCGGAAAATAAGTTTTCGTTCGACCATGTATTTGTTTGTTTCATTACAAATAGAACTGCATTTCCCAGGTAAAAGGGATTAGGCTATTGGGGATACCACTTAAAAAGAGCGCGCAACCTCTACTCTATAGTGGTGAGATTACTTATAATATAGATACATTACACCTATAAGTAACTTATTCAAACTGGTTGCAGATAGGTATGTAGATAAATAACATAATAATATTTGCGTCTTCGGATATTGGCTCTAATAATATTTGCGTCTTCGGAGGTTTGGCTCACTATTAATACATTATTTGTTGATATTATATGTTACATATTATTTGTTTCCTTAAACAAATAACGTTAGAATGACATAAATCATGAATGATTAAATAAAATAAAAACATTTATGAGCACTGGTATTATAAGCGTATACATTGTGACAGGCTTGTCATCATAAAGTCGATATAAAAAACTGATCATAGTAACTTCGCAAAACTTCTATAGGACTAACAAACTCAAATTACAGACAATAAGAAAAAGTAGAGAAATTAACGGAGGAAATATTAAATCACATGGTGGTTCGAAAAATCAATTTTCGTAATTTTCTACCTTAAATATCTTGTGAATCACCCTGTATTTAATTTATAAATTATATATTTTGAAAATGGTTCAATGTCGACTACTGACTTGTATTACAAAATATATAAAATTGTAGTAAAAATAACCTGCAGAGTAGATCAACTTTTTGACTCACCCTGTATAAAATATTTTTATATTTTGTTATAATAAGTCCAACTAACGTAAATTCAGACCAAATATTAATACTTTCATATTCGTGTAAAGTAGAATACAGAGCATCAACAATTTTTTGGCAAATTTTGAATCACCCTGTATCAAATAATACTTTTTCTACAAAGCAATATTTTTGATGTTATTAGCATACTATTACAGCAAACATCCTTAATACATTATGAAAATTACATTTTAATACGTTTTAAAAAATGGCCATTTTTCAACTTCATCACCCTGTAAATTGAAAACTGGCCATCGGATTGAGTTGTGCCCATGGACACTATTGTTCATGAAGTCGATATCTTCAACATCCCAAAAATTAAGGCAAATTAACCGGGTTCCATTTCTCCATAAGCCGGCTGCCTGGTCCTCTCTGTTTGACTGTATTTTTGCTCGAAAGCTGACGTTTGTCAATTTCTTGTAAAATTACTGATTGGCAAAATTATTTCGTTACAAAGAGAAATGTATCCGGTAAAATAAAAGCTCTTGTGTTTTTACTGTTGAAAATTCTTTCTTCATTGCAGTACTTATTTATTTTAAAGTTAATAACGTGGACGACCATGGTAAACAACACTAAATACTTTTTAAAATTATGTGACAGATTTCAATCAAATTGGAAATCAAAGTGTATCATATTTAAAAACCGCCAATTAATGATTTAGTGTTTTAAACTAAATATTTCATCTTTTAGTCTTGTAATTAGTACCTTTGAATGTGCAATCACTTTACCTTTTGATTGATACCATTAGCTTTTCTGTTGGTTGAATTGACGAGCTGCAATCTGCAAAAACGTTATATTTTTTGGGTTAGGTCGATTTTTTGTCAATTGATTGTGCTATATAGTATCAATATAAATCAAATTATTCAAATTAACATTTAATTAAACCTACTTTTCCAACAGAACAATTTCTAAAATCGGTTGAACACGAAACTCGAGTATCAGAAATATCTATAGATGTTCAAAAATTCGTTAATGCGACACATTTTTGTGGAATGCCGTGTTGGTGATAAATATTTATAATAGTAAAAAATTGTTAATTGTTGGAATTTGGGTGTGAAATGCTTTATTATTACGGAACTACTCTAAATTTATTTTTGATTTTTCGGTAAGAGAAATGCCGAACTTTTGTTGTTTACAAAAGTGCTGCTGGAATATGTTTACTTTCGCTTATTAAATATCGTACTAAGACCATAGACACACATTGTGTTCGTATACAGGCGTTTAAGAACACAAACTGCCCAAACCAGGTAAGACTTCTATCAAATTAATGTACCATTTTTAGTGCTTGAAATATTTTTTATAGCACCGGACCATGCATATATAAAATGTTTTTATTATAACATTTCAGATAAATTAGACACCTCCATTTTGATTAAATGTTTATGCACTTTATGCCAACTAGTGTATATCAACTTAATAGTGCAAAAATTAAAATTTATTGAGTGTTTTATCTTATAACTGATTACTTTAATGGACAAAATAATTAATATTTGGCTCAAATTCCTATTCATTTCAGTATATAAACACCTACCTATTACTTTTCCGACTATTCGTAGTTAATCTAAATAGCTTTTGGGTGTGAATTTTATTGGCTTTAAAATTAAGTTGCAAACATTAATTTGTTAATTATTAGTTGAGATTTTAATTTTTAAGTATAAGTGAAGATATGAATGAACACCATATTTCAAATCTTAAAAGACGTTTATATGATTAACAGTGTCATTGGCGTTACTTTTCATTTACATAATTTCCAACACTATTAAAGCAGTTCCTCGAGTATATATGATTATAACGCATTAGTGTTATTGATAAATCAAAAACTACTAATGATGCGGGCGTACTTTTGTAAATATACGGAAACTTGCTACCCAATTACTAATAATTTTGAGATTATCATATAATATGTAAATTACCCTTCAAAATTTTTCCTTTCTGTCTACTATAGCATATTAGACAAGAATGTGTTAAGGTACGGTCGAACCTAAAAAAAGGATTAATGTTTTTTTTTACGAAAGTTGACATAATAATGACATGACCGTAAATAATTCTTCAAGGATCACAACTGCCTAAATATTACACAGTACTTGCTTTATTAGATGTTGTTTTTCAATTACAATTGCATTTGCATTAATGAGTTTTTTTACAATCGATTTACATACATACATTAACAGAGTTTTCATTATGAATGATTACTATAACATACTTATTAAAAGATCAGAATGTATTTTTCTAACACAAAAACCTATGGTTTATATCTAATCACTAATTAGGCGGAATAAAAATAAACAGTTTATGACTTTCATGAAAATTTATCTAATTTTTGTGCATAAATTAAAACAATAACACCAGGAATTAATTTAAATTCAAGAAACTCTAAATGTAAATGATTGAATATTGTTTAATATAACAATCTGAATTAAATTAACTGGCTTAAAATAACTTAAGCAATTCAACAAAAAATCTTAATGTTGCGTGACAATCTTATCATATAGAGCACGTTAGTTAGAAGCGCTCATATAAAGCACCCCTAGACACTAATTCTTTAAGACTAAACTCATTGTGATGGAACCAAATAACTTTTTTAAAATACATATAAGTTTGAATGTCATAAATGTTGGTTCGTCATGTTTGCATTTGAAACGGGGCGGAGTTATTTATTGCATGGTGTCTGATGTGATAATATGTTTGGTTAGCTTTCAAAATTAATATTAATACGGATTGATAGTATAAATGTAATAAAAAAAATTGCAGGTTAAAAATGTCCACAGAATTTGAGATTAAGGTTTGAATTTTTTAGGGAATATGCGAAGTAATTTACGTATGATAGATAAACGTTGACACAACTGAACTATAACTATACTGAAACGGGCGCTCCGTCCGCCAGCCCGATCCGAGAAAGAGGGCCGCAAGGGACATCTCTGTCCTACTTTCGAGAGTAAGCGCATGCGTAGAGCAGTTGATTGTTATGTGGCAACGTTTGAAAAGGGTTTGATATGTTATGAATACTTTAATGATGAAGTTTTCAATAAAAAAGTCACACTAATACTTTTTAACCAATCAAAATGTATTTTATCGGAAATTTTTCTTTCTACGGTAGGTAGCGAATTATAGTGGAATTTTTTTGGCATAATGAATAATTTTTTTTAATATTTCTCTCATGATATAATTTACCCCTTTACAGCAATGCAACTTCGTCATACTCAACTACCATAGTAACAGAGCTATTCTTGTCATGAACAAGACGCATTTCTCACACTGACAGCCACGTTACAAAATTTAAGTTTATTGTAAAAATAAAACGATTTCGTAAAATTTCGTGAGAAGAATACAATGTTGCATAGTATTGTTCGTTTTCTAAATTTTGTAACGTTTTTACATAATTATCTAAAGTTTTGTTCGTTTGCTTATATATATATATATATATATATATATATATATATATATATATATATATATATATATATATATACTGAAAATATTCTACAAATCGGAGTCGTTGGTTTTAGATGTTGGTTAAAAGTTAAAAGAGCCCGACTCCGAAGGAGTGCAGTTTCGAGGCAACACCGTTTTTTTTCCGGATTATCCATAATTTTCGACGCACTAGTGGTAATAGTAAACAGGCACCTTCCGCCATCTTGCATTTTCTGGGGAAAACCCACCTTTCACTTTTTTATACGCACACGTGAGGATCGTATTTTTTCACATCTATGATTTCTTTTCAGAGGGAATTTTCAACCCTTCATTTTCACCCTGATTTGGTTGTATTAAGAACCTTTTTTATGGTTTCTTTTCGGAGGCCATTTTCAATCCTTGATATTCACACTAACTAGAGCTCCTTTGGTTGTGTGAAGAACTTTTTTGTCGGTTCACACTTATGGCTTCTTTTCGGCTTCTTTTAACCCCTTGATAGAATTTTCACCCTAATTTGGTTGTATTAAGAGCCTCTTTGGCAGTTTATCCCCTGGAAGGTAGGCGAATGCGTGTGCATATAGTGTTCTAATAAGGGGACCCAATACTACCTCATAAGACAGCTGCAAGAACTTGTGTTAGGTCTGCACCCCGTCCCCCTTGGCTGAAAATAGTATTATAATAAGGACCCTAATGCTAACGTGTAAGACAAGTTGAGGAACTACCATGTAGGACTTCGATCTTTTGTTAGGGTCTACGCCCCTGTCGTGGCACCTTGACGGGAAATTTGAAGTAATGGGCCCTAGCCTTGTAAGGCAGCTATAAGAACCTGTGTTAGGTCTGCGCCCGCCCCTCTTGTTGCGAAACTTGAATTTGTGTTGCTGTCTACTTGTGTATGGACTAATGAATAATTTTTCTGTAATAAAGGTAGTGGTAGGACTAATTAGGGTTTGTTTTGGCGCCTATAAGGGTCTATGGACTAATAAACATTTTCTGCAATAGAAGTTGATCATGCACGTCTGTCTTGTTACGGAACCCTTAATTAAAGCAATTAAAGTACTAAAAACGTTTTTTTGTTATCAGAGTAGAATGGTTGAAAAATAAGCATTATACAGTAACTAAATTATCTCATCATTTATAACTAAACATGTAGTGAAAAACATCTGCAAAATCAAGCATTGGTAAATTTTTTATTCTGAAATACAAGAACGTTTTCGTATAAAATCCACAAATCCGAATGGTAATCCTGCAACGCCGTTTTGTTGTAGCGGAACCATCTAGAATTCTTCTCAAAGAAACGTAAATGGTAGCCTACCGGGAGTCTTCCAAAGGAATCTAAATATTCCCCATCACTATTCTCGTCAATGTAGATAGCAGTCCAATGCTGACCTGGTTTGTTTGCTGGATCCGTGTTTACAATAATTACACAAGGTCTAGGTGCGTGTGGCGGCAGCTGATTAGAAGCACATACAAGTCGAAACACGTTTTTATGGTTGGGGATCGATTTCAAACATTTCAACACTTGTACCGCACACATCTTTGGAGGTGGTATGCGTCCAGTCTTGCAGTAGTAATGCGTTCTCCAGAGCACACGTAGACTCCTTGATCTTATGGTTTAAACAACTATAAGCCTTTGTTTCCTTTTTAAATTTTTTTAAGCAGTGGGCAACCAATCTCGTCCAAGTTTAGTACTGGTTTGTTAAGTAATCTCAAAAACTGTTATTTTTCACTACCCTTAACGTGAACTTTGTTAAACGGCAGCAGAGTTCTTATCAACTCCTCTTAGAAATCGTTGTATGGCACATACCCTGACCGACATTTCAAGTCGTGGTATTTATCCTCTAAATACCTTATCTGTCTTGACATGGGCTTTGATACAAAATAATCTTGAGGTGACTATCAGCATCAGAACTTGCTGCTGGATACTGAAGTTTGTGATCTAGAGTTGTCCTTTTTAACAGGCGAAATCCACGACCACATTCCGATGTTTATCGATCTCCATCACGTTATCGAATTCGGCGCACACCAGACAGTTAACGGTCTCTACGAGAGCTTCTTGAAAGCCGACTTCTAGGCGAAGGGAACTGTTTGTAACTAAATTCCGGCGTGTGCTAACGTTTGCAGACAAGTCAGAGGTTAGGTCGAAGGCCATTGAACAGTAGCCGTTGGGGTAATCGCTTCTCGATATATCGTTGCCCTCATTCAAAAAATGAATACCCTTACCGGGTTTAAGGCCTTGGAAGGAATTTGTTGGCCATCAATATATAACGACATGTAATTTGTATTTCTGTGATAAAAATTGAACGTATTTGAGGGTAATCACCGTTGAAGGCTTTATTTGCGACAAAACCCTACGGATTCATCGTTTAGGTAACTGAATAATGAAGATATTGTCCAATGATTTTCGCTATATGCCTGTAGGTATAGTTAACACTTTTACGTCGGTCCTTCTAACAGGATATTTGCTGCAGTTGTTTCTAAAGCTTTAGCGTTGTGCAATTAGAATGGTGGGGTTGATTCATATACGTCTACCAGTAAACTAGCGACCATAATTCGCGTCTTGTAAGTTGAACCTTGCGCCGCCATTAGACTAAAGGTATCTTTTGATCGTATAAATTTAGCCTTTAATTCAACACCGCTTATGAGAAACTTTTCCTGATTAAATAAATCCGAGTGTACGTAACCAATCATCTCGATTTGTTTGCTGGTCGCTGCAAGTGCTTGACGTTTCGGTAAACCCCTATTGGCGTGCCCCAGTGTATTCACCTGCCCAGCTGCACCATCGTGCCATAAGGTACAACCTAGATGTGAACTCTTGGCCTCCTTTCCATAATTTAACAGCGTTTCGATATATGAGCGGTAACAGTTTCGATTTTCGGGCACTACAAATTCTATTGAGGCGTCATCACTAAGAGCTGATAAAGAATTGTAACATATCCATTCACCACCCTCGATACTTCTCTGCGTCGACGGTAAAGCGAACAGATCAATTCGGACTTGACGCATTCACATGATTGGGCATGTAGAAAAGCCATTATCTTGAAAATATATCGTCGTAAGTAGGTTTTTCTTCTTAGGGCAACAGATCTCGGTAGAGACTGGTTATTATCAGTCAGCCCGAATCTATCATTTTATCGATTTTCTTATAGGCTTTACGTTTAAGATTTCTACCTGCCTCGTGAAATCTTTCTTGAAACGATTCCTTAACAGTCGATCCTCTATACGTCACCAAGAATATTAGCACCGTTCTAAGAGCTTCTTTTCAAGCCTTTGCACCAGACTTAAATAACGGTATTATACTTCTATATACTACCTAACCAGCTTCCTATTCCGTGACCACGTTGATATGGTGCGCCTCTGTAGATGGAGCCGATACCGTTACCGGCCTGATTCATATAATATTGTTGATAAGGACAAACCACTATTGCACTTTCTTAAACTGTAGCTTTAGACACGACGTCCCAAACTCGAATGGTATTGCTGCACCTGTATGTTTTTATATTAATCTCGATCTTTGAAATTCCCAGGTCATCGCGGACATGTAGTGTGCAGGCCAAAAAACCGCATTTTTATGACCTCCGTAAGCGTAGTTTTCAGAAGCAATATTTATTATACGCATAAGCGGAGATAAAACATCACCCACAACTTGCGGTTCAACGATGCCGCAATAAACAAACATCTGCGTTGGTAATCTATCCATATACTAGCTATGTTTTGATACGACCGATAACCCAGCTGTAAGGCTAAACGTTGTGAGAATCCGAATAGCGAGAGGGAGGTTTTAATTTCGTAGTGACGCGCTTAGTTAGATTATGGTATTCGATTGTTAACAATTTACTTATTAGTCTCGTGATTATTTAGCTCGTTGGAAATTTCTTTAATGTTGGCATAATTCCCCGAAGCAAAACGTAACACATACCATCCGTCCTCGGTATAAATGGCTTTCTCGTTGTCGTGCTGGAAATGTGATGCAGCCTTTTTAATATGGTCTCTAACATATCCTCTTCTCCTGCGGGTGGATCAATTCTATAATAAATTAAATTGCCTGTTGCACTTACAGCGCAAAAGAACAAGGGTACTGAATTTCGAAATACCTACAACCCATGAACCTGTTAATCTTATTCGTTTTGGCAGTTGTGTAATAAAACTTGACGTCATATTGTCGGAAAATACGTCATGGAACTATTACTTAATAAGGTAAGATAAAACTCATTTTATACATCTCTCAGCTGCGAAGTTAACACCCAGCTATTAAATTTGTCACTGTATCCACGCCACTTGACCATGGTATTGTTATAACGTCCGCGGCTTTCTGAGCTAAAATCTTATCGACTTTGAATAGGGTCTTTATCAACCGTAACAACCTACAACTCCCCCTCGTAAGATGTACCCACAACAGGATCGTCATTAAGATCGCTTATGCGATAAACTGGAGGTCTTCTTTTTATCACTGCTCAAATTGTAAAACTTCCTCGCTCCAGTTCGTTTCATATCCTTCTCAAAGGTGTACTTAGTTCTGGCGATTCTAACATGTCACCGCCTTTATATTTAGGATGATGTGATGTGCCTAAGCCTTTCGCGTACAGGTTATTCCACACTTCAAAAGTTCATCATTTACAGCCGCAGGGGCCATCTTTGCAATAAGGGCTATTGTTGTAAGCAGTCACAAATTTTGGAGCACATCAATATCATGTAGGAATTTTTGTAGGTGAAATAACGCACATCTTTGTTTTCAATGTTTTATTAAATCTTTCAGCTACAGATGCTTTTACATCAGGGTTATGTGTTACATAGAAAATGATATTCTGTTTCTTGAAAAAGTTTTGTACACTGACAGTCACAAACTATTTGCTTTTATGCGTCTGTAGATTTGCCATTGTATTCTTACTTTCCTTAAAAATATCGGTGAATGATTCAATTACAGATTCTGCTGTCTTAGTTTTAAGAACTCTTGCCCAGACCCCCTTGCTAAACATATCAATAACCGTTAGTATGTCGTTGTATCCACTATTGTGTTTACTTAAAGTTTGCATATCGAAAAGATCCACTTACCACAGCTCGTAAATGTTGCTCACAATATACCTATTGCGGGGAAACTTTTTTTTGACAGGTTTATGAACCGTATAAGCCTCCTGAGTCTGCAGCCATTTTTTACTTCACCATATTTACCCTTTACAGCATTAACTAAAGGTGTTATATCCTCAAGCCCGGCAGGATGCCCTGGATCATAGTATACAGCATACATGTTATGTTCCCCACGTATCCCAATCTAGTGAAAGTCTTCTTCGAAAGATCTTCGAGGGTTTCTCTCGATTCACTATCGGCATCGTAATTCTCACCTATAGTTGTGAGGCTTGGTTCAATGTTAGGTGATACAGTAGCATCACGTCTTCGAATATTTCCGATAAATAAATAATATAAATAATATACGTCGCAAACTGTCGCCAGACGTGTAGGTTTGTAGTTTTTCCTGTCTTAACGTTTCGTTTCGTTTCGATAATGCTAGAATGAGGGATTATCTCACCTTTTATTGTCACAGTACCCCTTTTATACCAAAATACATCAGCGCCCGCTTTCAGTATACGCAAGAAAAGCCTCACCTTACTTCCTGTATGAAACAGGTAGTGTTGATACCATCTCGTCGCCTGACAGACCTTCGCGTTTCGGTGAATCTCTATCACCATCATAAACGCTGATTGTTATACCAACGGGTTGACGTAACTGAGTTAATATTTTGTTTTGCGTGACATCTGGCGCTTGCAGGCGCTGTATAAAATCCATAGGTAGAATAATCATCTTCTTCAGATTGTGATCCATAGTTATTGAAACAATTTACCCAGAATTCCGCCAAGTAATGGTCCTAACAGGAGCGGCAGGAACGCTCCGCCCTTTTGTACGAGAAACTATTTCTTCTTTTTTATAGATTCACTTCTCTGCGCCAACCGCCTTACAGTGTGCTTATGTTGAGAGAGTCGCTGCTTCTGATCAGCTAACATAGGTACACGACATTTTAAAATGTTATGTGCACACTCGCAAATGCATTCCACCTGCTTATTATTCAGACATCTCAATAAAGCGTCACGTTGACTTTTACTCAATCTGGCTAATGCGCGCCGGATATCGGTCTTGTCGATTAAAGCGTCAACCATCTATATGATGTAATCTTTATGACTGTGAGGCTTAAACCCTTTTTTTGTTATGTATACTTGGCAAATACCTTGAGGTCCGAATATGTTTCTTCTATAGCGTAGCACATCCGGTGTATTCTGTTTTAAATCGAACAATAAATATCCGTGCGGACTAGAACTAGCATCTTGGTATGCTGCCTCTAAAAATTTCGGGTTTTCGAGTAGTCTGTCTTGCTAAATGCTGTTCCTATGCCCTGTCACGTGGATTCTTAAACAAGTAATGAGCGTTGAGAGAGATATATCCGTGTCCACGTCTTTGATGAAATATGTTTTGCGTTAAGAAAATCACGCTTCGATTTCTATGATGACAACCCTTTGTAAAAATATCAACCACCGAACCGTTAGTCTCGCGCATTAGATCGTCAATAATTATTAAGACCGGTTTTTCTCCTTCAAATTGTTCCATATCAGGTAATCATTTCTGAAATTCCACTGAGATCTTTGAATAATGGTTGCCGTTCACCGGAAAACCAGATAATTTTGTCAAAAGCTGTATCGGAGACAATTTCGATATTTTTTAGAAAATAAACGATAAAATACGATTTTTCACAACCAGATGGTCCCGCTACTACTGCAGAAAAGGGATGTTTAAACTGACCTTAAATCTCAGAACGCTAATCGATACTAAAGGGTATTCTGTTATCATCACTATTTAAATACTACCTGAAAAAAAAATCTGCAACACAGGTATATTCTACCCTGTTTGTTACGTGTACAAAGGATAATCGTAGAAATTGTGGCTAAAGTGCTGTAGCATAGATTAAAGAATTAGCCTGAAGCTCAGTCGGTCGGTTAAGCACTTGGATACATGGGCGTTTTGGCAGGAGAAAAGATATACATAGAATTTAAAAAGGCACCACTTGATTTAATTTTATATCGCCTCTATCAAGAAAAGGGCTACAGCCACACAGGACAAAAGAGACAACTAAAATAAAATGGTGAACTAAAGCCACACTGACAAAGGACTGGCTAGGACATTGATCGTAGATCACAGGATTAACGAAACACCTTACGATCGTTTAACACCACTTATTTAATATACCCACTGCAAAATACCATAAATTTTATAATAATAATTAAACCTTCGTAAGTATCTAACTTAAAAAAAATTATGGAGCACCAACTCGCAGACATAAATACAATTCTTTCAGGAAATATTCCCAAAGCAACAATCAATAATACATCAGATACAATATATCTACCAAATAAACCACCAGTAGCCAACTTACCTTTCAAACAAATAAAAAAAACTACTATGAATTTTACTTAAAATTTACATAATCAGACACAATACGGTCCGGCATCTAGCGTTGACCCAAAACATACCCAAACATGTATATAATTATCCCAAATTGAATACTTGTACACCGATATTCCACGAAGAGCTCTCCGTCGGACTAATCTATCAGTTTCCAATCAACCGGACGCAAATAAACCCCAAATATAAAGCGAAAATTATCATTAGATGTCTACCCGTTGTTTACCTTAAAAAAATTATTCAAAGTAGTTACTATGAGCATTACAGACAAAGTAAGCATGGAGTGTTTAGAAAATTCAGAAAGGCCAAGTTCATTACAGATTTGGCAATCACAATGCAAGAATTTAATAAATGCGCAACACAGATTGACACATTCATTAGTAGGCATATGGCTACAAACCAAAACTTCAAATGAAAAGCCCTAATTCAAACAGTTTTGTACTAAACAACAATTAAATTGTAATCAGTGAAAAGTAACAAAAATTTTCCAACCACAATGATCATAAATAAATATGCAATTTTATTTACACAGTAATTGAAATAAATAACTTATATATAGTTAAAATACAAATTCTACTGCAAAGTTAAATGTAAGTATATGAGAAACTTTGAAATAACCCAAATTATCTTTTACAGGTACAAATGTATAACATTACTCTAACGATTACTAAGGAAATGTTTAACAGTAAAGTATAAGCATTAATTTTAGGAATAGGATAATTGCGGAAACACACTAATACAATGTAGCAAGCACCGGAATGTACTTGTTATAAGAATTTCAGTAATGCACAGGTAACGAGAGCCTCGTTATGTAGAAAAGCTAACAAAAGTCACTCACCCACCGTAGGTAAATTTTTGTGCGAGTAACAAAAATACTTTTATAAGATATGATCTTTATGCTGTATTAAAATTTCAAAACATGTACACATCCATTTCAAAGTTATGTCTAGAAAATAAGAAAAGAAAGTGAGTAGCTTACGTCTTGAACGAAGCTAAGGTGTAGTAGAAACAAAAAATTAAAGCCGAACTCAAATTCAAATCACAGAATTTATTTAGATGGAAAAGATTAAATCCAGCAACAGGCTGTGTTAAAATTTTACTTGAAAAGTTCAATTAAATTTTAAGGAAACCTTTTCCAAATTTTACATTTGCTTCTAACTACGCATTAAATTTCTTTGCCAAAATTGCGTTTTTCCTTCTTCTATGAAGGTACCCGAAAACAAAAACCTGATTAATTTCTACCATTCCAAGAATTTAAAACGGTCACATGTTTGAATACTTTTCCTATTAAGAACGATTTTTTTGGCAATGTTGCCATTTTCCAATAACCTATAGGATGAGTCGTAACTAAAGACCATAAATTTATAAACTAAATTTACACGTATCAAATCCAGTCAAAATCAAAAACCCCACCCAAGATTTCGAACCTTACAAAGCGGACCAAAACGAGACCACGCAGAAATCCACGTGACGGACGTAATTACCTTAAGAGTCACCACCACCTAAGGGTCATTCATACCAGACAAGCGGACACTCTGCTTAACACCTGAGCTTCGGCAATCTGCCGGTACTAGGTCAAAACTAAATAAAAATAAAATAAAAATAAAAATAAAAATAAAAATAAAAATAAAAATAAAAAATAAAAATAAAAATAAAAATAAAAATAAAATAAAAATAAAATAAAATAAAAATAAAAATAAAATAAAATAAAAATAAAAATAAAAATAAAAATAAAAATAAAAATAAAATAAAAATAAAAATAAAAATAAAAATAAAAATAAAAATAAAAATAAAAATAAAAATAAAAATAAAAATAAAAATAAAAATAAAAATAAAAATAAAAATAAAAATAAAAATAAAAATAAAAATAAAAATAAAAATAAAAATAAAATAAAAATAAAATAAAAATAAAAATAAAAATAAAAATAAAATAATAAAATATAAAATAAAAATAAAAATAAAAATAAAAATAAAAATAAAAAATAAAAATAAAAATAAAAATAAAAATAAAAATAAAAATAAAAATAAAAATAAAAATAAAAATAAAAACAAACCTACTACGTTCTCCAACCGTACTCGTTGTTCGGTGCTCATAAAAGCAGAGCGACCCTCAGTGGCATCACAAGAGTTTACCTAAAGAGAAGAGGCGAAAATAGCTCTAGAACAGATTGTTGCACCTCTAACTGCTCCCCTCATCCACTAAGAAGGGGGACTCGGACAGGCAGGCACGGCAGTGTGGCGTCTAATACCCGTGAGGCCCAGAATTCTCCCAAAGGAAATGAAAGGAAGCATGAAGAGTAAAATCCAGAACGGTCTACCAAAGATTAGCTCAGCTTTATGCTCAGCAAACTCCAGCTACAGTCTTTAAACGCGCAGCGTAACAGAAGGTATACCGTGAGGCGATACAGCCCTCAAAACTAAACATAAATGAACTGGGAATAAAAATAAACAGGTGTAAACTAAGTTGTTGGGATCTCAAAGCGGATAAGGATTGTGAGTTTGGGTGCCATCATCCCACATTCATTCATTTATCTAGACATGCTTGGCAATTACGCGATCCCAACCCTCGGCAGAACTATAGGGTCGCCAACCTAAAACCCCAACCCAAACCAAATCCCAATCCCAACCCTTGCACCCACAGACAGACGTCCTAAGAAACCAACGCGAAAGAAATAAAAGAAGGAAGTGAAGGGCTCTGATGTTCGATCAGGATACACTCGAAGAATGGAAAGGACAGATGTGAGTGTAACCTAAATAGCCACCTATGAAGAAAACCCAACCAACCACCCGAAAGAAATAGTGCAGACTACTTGTGCCGCTTGCGGCGTTTAGGACTCTAACAGAGTACTTTTTCCTCGAACCCATAGCAGCAATAGGAAAATCATCCCCGTCCGACGACGTAGTAGAAGGCGCAGAGAGCACAGGTGCGTGCGGTTTAAGGTCTTTCGCGTGATAGACGCCCAAAGACTTTCCCGTTGCATCGTCTAACGCATAAGTCCAAGGAGAGACTACCCGTGCTATACGGCACGGACCCACGAATTTCGGTGCGAGCTTGGCATTAAAATACCGAGACGCATCGGAAGAACGAAATTTCTTTTCCAAACCAGATCGCCTATTTTATAACGAACGTGACAGCGACGAAAGATATACCGCTGTTGGACTCGTTTAGTAGAACGTTTCATACGTTTCAGAATGTCCAAGCTTAGTGAGTTGTAGAACTGGTCGGATCGTATCGGAGGAGTATGTTCACTAGGGTTCAGGATAGGAGAGTCAGAGTCAAGAGGTTCAGGAAAAGATCACCATACAGTATGTGTTCGCGTCCACAGAAAGCAAAATATGGAGAGTAATCAGTAATTTCATGTTTAGCTGAGCGAATAACGCATCCTATCTTGGGTAAATTTACATCCCAGGTACGCTGATTGGAGCTAATATAAGAAGGAGCATTGTTTTTAGAACTCTGTTAATTCGTTCAGCCGGATTCGATCTAGGGTGATATTTTGGAGTATATAGAATATTTGTACGATAGCGAGAATACAGGCTTGTAAATTCCTTGCTGCGAAATTGTACCCATTATCAGTGATTATGTATTGTGGAGTACCAAACATTAAAAGATTTGTTCTTCCAGAATTCGAGTAACCATAGTAGCTGTTGCAGTACGTAAAGGAAAGAAGCATGGAAATTTATTAAAATAATCTGCTACCACAAGTATAAAACAATGACCTTTGAGGATCGTGGAAGAGATCCTACGAGATCTGCTCAAAGTACTTGACATGGCCTGGTAGGCACAATAGCAGGGGCAAAGAATCCTGGCGGTGTCTGTTGTTCCACCTTATGAGCAGCACAGATATTGCAGCGTCATATGTAACGCGAGACGTCGGCCCGTAAGGCTGGCCAATAATAATGAAGTGAGATACGAGCTACAGTTTTAGTTACCCCACAATGTCCTGCAGTAGGAGAGTCATGTAATTCACGAAGAATTTTGAGCGTTGGTTCTTTGGACCAACCATTTTCCAGTCACCTAAGTCATCAGAAGTTGAAGTAGCTTTAGTACGCTTGAAGAGCAATTCATTTTAACGAACCAGGAAGGAAATTTCTTTGAGAAGAATTTACCGTTCGCGCATAGAAATATACCATTGATCAGTAACAGCTAGTGAGATACTTAAAGTAGTTGGTTCAGTGACGAGAGTATCAAGTTTTGGTACAGACCGAGAAAGAGCGTCAGGTACAACATGTTCTTTACCTTTTCGATGTATTACGTCGAAGTCGTATTGTTGAAGCCTAATAGCCCAACGAGCTAATCTCCCGAAGGATTTTGAAGTTTATTTAGCCATACTAAAGAATGATGATCAGTAATCACCGAAAAGTGTGCAGCCTCGACATAAGGACGAAATTTTTCAAAGGCCCATAAGACCGCTAACCATTCTTTCTCTGTCGTTGAGTAATGACGTTCCGTTTTAGTTAAGGAGCGACTGATGTAGCTAATGACTTGTTCACCAGTAGTATTAGACTGACATAAAACGGCAACTAAGCCAAAATCTGAAGCATCTGTTTGTATAGTAAGAGGACAAGAAAAATCAGGACATGAAAGGATATGAGCAGATACAGACATTTTTAAAGCGTTAAAAGAATCTTGACATTGATTTGACCAACCAAAGGAGTGTTTTTACGAGTAAGAGCACTTAAAGGAGCAGTAAGCGTAGCAAAATTTGGAACAAAACGTCGATACCAACTACACATTCCGAGTAATCTACGAATTTCAGTTACTGAGGTAGGAACAGGTATAGAAGTAATTGCAGCGACCTTATCCGGATCACCAGTAAGCCATCTTTGTTGACCACATAACCGAGATATTTTAATTCGGGACGACAAAATTGACATTTGTCGCGTCTTAAAGTTAACCCTACTTCCGTAAACGATTGAAAATTAGCGTCAGCACCTCTAAATGTTTCTCGAAAGTAGGAGTAGCAATGACAATATCATCCAGGTAAGCGAAACAATATGGTTCGAGATCAGCACCGAGAACCCGATCAATTAGTCTTTGAAAAGTAGCCGGGAATTATGTAATCCGAAAGGCATTCTAGTGAATTGAAATAAGCCTCTATGGGGTACAGTAAAAGCAGTGAGCGGTTTAGAATTTTGAGAAAGAGGTATTTGCCAATAAGCAGAACGAATATCCAAACTGGGTAAGAAGCGAGCATCACGTAACCGATCCAGAATCGAAGTAATATAAGGCAAAGGGTAAGCATCCTTTTGTGTCACAGCGTTGACTTTGCGAAAATCGATACAAAATCTGTAGGAGTTGTCTCTTTTCGTACCATAACTACCGGACTAGACCATGGACTATTTGAAGGTTCTACAACACCCATAGCCAACATATCCTCAAGCTCTTTATCTACGATAATCTGCAAAGTAGGAGATAACGGATAATATCTTTGCTTAATCTACAGTCGAAAGGTTTGATCCCGTCTAGTACTAATGCACTACGAACTGATTTACGTAACTGTTCTACAGAAACGTCGCATGCAAATCCTTGAAGATAGCTCGTATTGAAGCTCAGCTTTTAGTAATCGGTTAACATCTATTTTCCAAATAATAGCCACGTTAAAGTCTAACTTATATGAACGAGAGTCTAAATTTATTAAAGTAAATACCAATTAGAGCTACTGCTATAAAATTGATCAAATAAATTCTAAACTAAGTTGTGTTAAACTATCGTAAAGAAATAGGAGTAAAGGATACAAAAATCTTAAAGTATAAGGACAAAAATCTTAAAGTATAAAGAACTGATTGAAAGTATGTACTGTTACACATCAAGAATATTCAAAACAAACCGCCCACGTTCGGTGCCAAATTTCTATGTTACGTGCACAAAGGGATAATCGTAGAAATTGTGGCTAAAGTGCTGATAGTAGATTAAGGTATTAGCCGGAAGCTCAGTCGGTCGGTTAAGCACTTGGATGCATGGGCGTTTTGGCAGGAGAAAAGATATACATAGAATTTAAAAAGGCACCACTTGATTTAATTTTATATCGACCCTATATCAAGAAAAGGGCTACGGCCACACAGGACAAAAGACAACTAAAATAAAATGGTGAACTAAAGCCACACTGACAAAGGACTGGCTAGGACATTGATCGTAGATCACAGGATTAACGAAACACCTTACGATCGTTTAACACCACTTATTTAATATATCCACTGCAAAGAGCATAAATTTTATAATAATAATTAAATCTTCGTAAGTATCTAACATAAAAAAAATTATGCGCCAACTCGCAGACATAAATACAATTCTTTCAGGAAATATTCCCAAAACAACAATCAATAATGCATCAGATACAATATATCTACCAAATAAACCACCAGTAATCAACTTACCTTTCAAACAAATAAAAAAACTACTATGAATTTTACTTAAAATTTACATAATCAGACACAATACGGTCCGGCATCTAGCGTTGACCCAAAAACATACCCAAACATGTATATAATTATCCGAAATTGAATACTTGTACACCGATATTCACGAAGAGCTCTCCGTCGGACTAATATATCAGTTTCCAATCAACCGGACGCAAATAAACCCCAAATATAAAGCGAAAATTATCACTAGATGTCTACCCGTTGTTTACCTTAAAAAATTATTCAAAGTAGTTACTATGAGCATTACAGACAAAGTAAACATGAAGCGTTTAGAAAATTCAGAAAGGCAAAGTTCATTACAGATTTGGCAATCACAATGCAAGAATTTAATAAATGCGCAACACAGATTGACACATTCATTAGTAAGCATATGGCTTCAAACCAAAACTTAAAATGAGTAAACCCTAATTCAAACAGTTTGTACTAAACAACTATTAAATTGTAATCAGTGAAAAGTAACAAAAATTTTCCAACCACAATGATCATAAATAAATATGCAATTTGATTTACACAGTAATTGAAATAAATAACTTTTATATACAACCCAGCAGTTAGCATAATTTATGACACATTGTACATTTAGACGCAGATAGTAGCGTTCCGTCAGCTAAACAGCTGATTGCTTACAGTAGACACAGATAGTTCTAACGGTTGAACAAACTACGGTTTGATATCAAAATAAAACTAGTACATAAGAAAACAGTTAGAAATTGATAGTTAAAATACAAATTCTACTGCAAAGTTAAATGTAAGTATATGAGAAACTTTGAAATAACCCAAAATATCTTTTACAGGTACAAATGTCTAACCTTACTCTAACGATTACTAAGGAAGTGTTTAACAGTAAAGTATAATCATTGATTTTAGGAATAGGATAATTGCGGAAACACACTAATACAATGTAGCAAGCACCGGAATGTACTTGTTATACGAATTTCAGTAATGTACAGGTAACGAGAGCCTCGTTATGTAGAAAAGCTAACAAAAGTCACTCACCGTAGGTAAATTTTTTGTGTGCGTGTAACAAAAATACTTATCCGAAAATAGTGGTATGTGTAACGTATATTTCTTCAGTTAATGCGAAAGATGCTCGGAGAAGGAGTAATCGTAAACGGTTTCAATTCAGGTTCATAACTAATATTTCACACCTCGGATGAATGGTATCCAATTGTGCTGTCAGAAATGGTTTAACTATCTCTTATGGAAGCATGAAAGATGTTAATCTTGAGTAAATGTGTAAAGGACCACAAAAACCTATATAGGACAACTGTGTTAGAATTTAAATCAATACCCAAATTTTCATAAGATATGATCTTTATGCTGTATTAAAATTTCAAAACATGTACACATCCATTTCAAAGTTATGTCTAGAAAATAAGAAAAGAAAGTGAGTAGCTTACCTCTTGAACGAAGCTAAGGTGTAGTAGAAACAAAAAATTAAAGCCGAACTCAAATTCGAAATCCCACAGGATTTATTTATATGGAAAAGATTAAATCCAGCAACAGGCTGTGTTAAAATTTTACTTGAAAAGTTCAATCAAATTTTTAAGGAAACCTTTTCCAAATTTTACATTTGATTCTAACTACGCATTAAATTTCTTTGCCAAAAATGGCGTTTTTCCTTCTTCTATGAAGGTACCGAAAACAAAAACCTGGTTAATTTCTACCAATCCAAGAATTTAAAACGGTCACATGTTTGAAAAATTTTCCTATTAAGAACGAATCTTTTGGCAATGTTGCCATTTTCCAATAACCTATAGGATGAGTCGTAACTAAAGACCATAAATTTATAAACTAAATTTACACGTATCATGTTTATTGTGTTTATTTATAATGTCTAATTACCTGCTTTACTAAATTACAGCTCATTTATTTATTTTAAATTAATTTGTGTGTGTGTGTGTGTGTGTGTGTGTGTGTGTGTGTGTAGAGAGAGAGAGAGAGAGAGAGAGAGAGAGAGAGAGAGAGAGAATTGAACACACAGATAAATTAGGTATAATTAATGTATATTACTGTTTTTTACAAATTTTTAAAATATTTGTAAACACATTAATTAACACGACGCCACTTTCCAATTATAATGAAGTTATATAACCGTTAAATAACAAGTGCATTCCATAAAAGCAGTTTTATCATATAGGTGAAACCTTTTAAATGTATGTTGTAAAAGCAAGACATCGTTTTATATAAATTCGTATAAGGTGGCTCTAAGTAGTGCGCAAAAGGGAAAGGTAAATACGAGTTGCAGTAAGGTGATAAAGATAATTGGGTTTGTATATTTTTATTTTAATTTACTTAATGATGGGAAAGCCAATTGTCAGTTTTATATCAACTATCCATAAGTAAAAACACAAAACGGTTTAGTGAACTGTTTAAAATATTTCAATATGTAGTTTAGTTCGCCAACTCCGTTATTATTGGAACAGTTGAAAGAAAAAATATATCTGAAGGTATGCGTATTATTTTTTAATATATAGTTTACTTGATATTGTTCACAAAAATGTCAATAAAGATTTTAATGTGTTATTATAGGGGGAGGCTGTCATAAATTAACCAACTATGCATCAGCTCTTGTTCTACCCGTTTATTTCGTTAATTACGTAACGTTTGAGTGTTACGATATTTTTTAAAATCAATTAATAGCATTATGCGTTACGTATTTGTTGGTTTTAAGCTTCGTAGTTATTGATTCGTATGTAATAATAAACTTTTAAAATCTTTTGGCTTTTATTTACGTTATAGCAATTTGGTATTTTGAAGTGTGGCTGATTTTGAGCAAGCAAACTGTAATTCTATTGCAGATATTGTTCATTAGCCTATAGACTCTTATTGGCGCCACAAACAAACCCTAAATAGTCCTACCACAACCTTTATTACAGAAAAATTATTCATTAGTCCATACACAAGTAGACAGCAACACAAATTCAAGTTTCGCAACAAGGGGCCGGGCGCAGACCTACAAGTTCTTATAGCTGTCTTACAAGGCTGGACCCATTATTTCAAATTTCCCGTCAAGGTGCCACGACAGGGGCGCAGACCCTAACAAAAGATCGAAGGCCTACATGGTAGTTCCTAAACTTGTCTTACACGTTAGCATTAGGGTCCTTATTATAAAAGTATTTTCAGCCAAGGGGGCCGGGGCGCAGACCTAACACAAGTTCTTGTTGCTGCTTTATGAGGCAGAATTAGGGCCCCTTATTAGAACATTGTATGCGCACGCATTTGTCTACCTTCCAGGGGCTAAACTGCCAAAGTGGCTCTTAATACAACCAAATTAGGGTGAAAATTCTATCTAGGGGTTAAAAATGACCGCCGAAAAAAAATCCATAGGTGTGAACCGACATAAAAAGTTTTTAACACAACCAAAAGGGCTCTAATTAGCGTGAAAATCCAGGGTTGAAAATGGCCTCCGAAAAGAAACCATAGGGGTGAAAAATAGGATCCCCACGTGGGCGTATAAAAAAGTGAAAGGTGGGTTTTCCCCAGAAAATCCAAGATGGCGGGAGGTGTCTGTGTACTACTAATAGTATTATATATGACAATTTCTTTATTTAAACGTGTTTTTATGTGCTTCTTCAAAAAATATAATTTTAAAATTATTGTTAGCACAATTTGGTTTAAAATTTTCGTACCGAATACCACGCGCGGTTAAATTAAAAATGTTTTCTCTCTCGTCTTAGATTCGGGATAATTTTTAAAATATTCATGAGCTCGAAAAAATTTCCGGAAATGATTTAACCTCCTGTGGTATTACTAAAGTCTGTCTATCCTTAGATGATGTGCATAGGATTATCCACCTACAACAAGTACAGAAGGTAAAATAGATATTCGTACCCTGTCTTACTAGTTATGTTTACTTGCAGTTAGAACCTCCCATTTAAAACAACCACAGCTTTTGTAGCTATAAAGAGGGAGTGCAATAGAATTATAATGTAGCGTTCAAGATAAAGATAAAATAGTTCCTGCAGTATTAAAACAATTTCATTAAATATCAAAATATATTTAGGCAGAGCGGTGTTTAGTGTTTTAATTACATTTAGACAAATACGTTATCAGTAAAGTTAAAATATGTAATATATTTTTTTTATGAGTGTGGACCTGAACAGGCTAAATTTGGCCTATCGTGCTAAAGCACCCAGGAACACTTAGGAGGATGGATAGAGGGATAATGAATTGCCAATAGATGCCTATGAACAGCTACCTTAAGTTTTCTCATATCATAAGTGAGAGGAAAACAGGAACTAGGGAGATCATTCCAGAGTTTAGAAGCCGTGTAGAAAAATGTGGACTGCACCCGTTTGGTACAAGTGGAGATTTGTAAAAATGAACAAAACGAAAATCAATATACCTAATTACAATGTAATTATGCCTTAATTCAAAAATTCCATGATTTATAATGATAAATTGTATAGACGATCTTTCAGAACGTAAACCTGAAAAGAAAAATTTATACCTACATTCAACCCGCCATAGTTGACTTCAGTATGGTAACAATGAAACTTGTTTTTCGTTTTACAACAGCAAAACACAATTCCCATTTTGTAATGCCAGCTTCAATTATCTATATAATCAGAGAAGCTTGTTCAGTTCACTATATTATTATTAACATGCATGTAAGTACGAGTAACTAATCAATTAAAATTAGAGCCTACTGATCTGTACACTCTTATCCACAATGGCAGAAAATATTTACTTAAAAACTAACAAACATAATTTAAAATAACACGGTGTACCGCGCTAACGTTTGACCTAAATACATAAATAAAACGAAATATACAACCGGTATTCTGCTACTGCACACGGTAGCGTAAATAATAGCTAAAATAGTACCAAAAATGGATGCTAAATGCTAACACAACACTGGGTGTTTCATGTAAAATTTCAGTAATAATTACCATAAATTTGGTTATAATGTGCACAAGATACTGGCTAACGGTTTGATCAAATTATAACAGTTCTACATTAGTGAAATCTTTATGAAAGTTAAATGGATTCGGATGTCAATGTAACCAGGAAGTTTCAACAATGGTAAACAGTTCATTAAAAATACTTTGTAATATGGTTAATCTAAATGCACTTATTCTTTGTAGTGGCTGCAGTGATCTCTGCTAAAAGCAACGTATAATGCAGAACAGGTTTGAAGGTAAACTTAGTGATACAAGGTTAATTAGTACATGCGCTAATGGAATAGTCCGACCTGGTGTTGAAGAATACTTGAGCCTTGTTTAGTGCTGCTGTGAAAGCTCCGAATCATTGGTGGCCCACATGGTGTTATATTCCACATCTTTATCTCCAGTGACAATGTAACATCAACGGTAATGAGACAAAAGTACTTGAAGCACAGCTACCAGTCATTTCCGAGTAGTCCCAGTTAAGAGAACATCGTAGCAAAACCAAAAGGGAGACGAAAGGTACACAAACGGATGTTCGGAGTACGTAAGGAATCTTCCACGAGTACGTAAAGAAAATAAAAAGAAAAAAAGAGAAGAGCTAGAAATAAGCTAAGGTATATAATAGTAATTTATTCATAAAACGTGCTTTTACTTCTGTAGATCGAAGACGAGCTCAATGTGATGGTTTAACACAAACTGGTTAAATTATAATTCTTTTAAGAAAACAGTACTGGCTTATCGTATTGTAATCCTAAGTTGACAGAAGCAGAGCAAACTTACCACTTTTTGTGTAACATGTTTTTATATTCGCATCAATAGCGATTATACTAATTTACAAAGTAAAGAAATAAAATTCTCATATAAAAATGGTTTTATACACCGAAGAAATAGAAACAAGAGAAATTTTCTGACATGTGTTCACGTAGCACAAAACGGCCGTTTTTGAAGGAACCACACCTAAAAAAAAGGTATTTAACAAAATTTTCTTATCAAATTTGGTTATAATCAAAATGTTACACATACGTATTTCAATAAAGAATTTTAGTAATCTGTAATTATTTAATGGTGCCACCATCTAGTGGTGATTGAGCAAAGTAACAGATATCTGTAGGTATAGATGGCACTAGTAGGTTTATGTAGAATTGTTATAAAGCAGAAAGGTAAATACGATAAAAAAATTATTTAATCAATTATTATTTGTAACGTAAATGGTAAAGGCAGTAAGTATAGAAAATCTAGATAATTATGGTAGAAAATAAGTAACGAGTAAACTTTAAATAACAATCCTAAATTCTCAATCAACAGAATACTATTTTGTTTTGTTTTTAGAACAGTAATCAAAGAAAATTATAAAGTGGATAGACTTAGCCAAGGCCGTAATAGTTAGGAAACTAGCTTGGGAGTACTGGGAACAGAACTTGACTGGTTTAAGAGCTATATGTACGAAAGAGAACAACTTGTAAAATTAGAAAATTCGCTCGGCTCCACTTTTGTTGGAACAAGCTACGGTATTCTTCAAGACACAGTGATTGGCCCAGTGCTATTCTAGGTATTCATGAACGATCTTGTAGATCTTGAAAATGAAATCCAGGGAAACTGCTTTTTATTCGACGACAACTCAATCATGTTGTTCACAACTCCCGGCTGATCCCAATGCTTTACTGTTGCAGAGCGTGACCTAAATATTGTTAAAAAATGGATGGAAGTAAATAAAGTGACAATAAATATAGACAAAACGAAATTAATTTTTTATTCTATCTATGAAAGCAGCCAACCTCCTTCAGAGAGCCATTCAGTAACTAATGAAAGTAACTGTCAAACATAACATAGGATAAAATTTTAAAACTAAATTCAATTGGATATCTGGGAATTAAAATCGACCAACACATTAGATGGAACAGTCAGTACAGGGAGTTGGACATACTTAACTTTATTAGTTCACTGTTATACGACGAAAAGTTATGTAAAATTAAATTTTCGTTAAAAAATATATCGCTCATTTTCTTATAAAATTAATCATTATTCAGGTATTGACAAGATTTGAAATAACAATTAGATTCTACCTTAGGAATCTTTGCCGCTAAATTACGCATAGAATATAAATAATCTGTATTATTAAGGTCTATATTTATATCTTTGAAATATACAGCTGTTTCATCGCCCCTCAATTTCTTCCAAAATCTAGTCAGCCCCAAGAGAAACGAAAACAAGCATTAATACAAAATTGTACGTATGTACGTTTTCATTCTGGTGTTATCGTTGGTATCAAAAGACACACACACACAAACACACACACACACACACACGCGCGCACACACGCACAGACACCCACGCACGCACGCACGCACCCACCCAACACCAACATCAACACCAAAACCAACACTAACACCAACACCAACACCAACTTCAACACCAACACCAACTCCAAAACGAACACGAACACCTAGACGACCACGAACACGAAGACAAGCACACACACACACACACACACACACACCATTTAGCAATATTGAAAAAAAATTGTAAAAATAGCCATATATAGTTATTAATCATATAGATTAATTATGTTTTATGCAATTTTTGATACGACGCGTAATTTAGCGGCAAAAATTCATAAGGTAGAATATAACTGTTATTTCAAATTTTTTCAATACCTGAATACTGATACATTTTATAAGAAAATGTGAAATAATAGTATATTACAGTACAAGTGAAGAAAGTACGAAATTGTACCTGCGCGTGGGTCAGATTTGCGCACGAGGGCACAACCCGGGTACGCGAAGATTCACAAGCGGAGCAATTCGTTTCTCCTCGTGTGCTGTTTAACGTTTTGTTCAGTCCTACTCTAAGAAATATGTATTTTTTGGAAATATTTTCCAACGTGTTTCAACATTTAAATAAATATAGACGGCTGCAGCGGGCTGGTTGCTATGTAGTAACGTTGACAACACTTGTCAACAACAAATTAGTTTTTGACGAAAATTTGCTTTTCTAATTCGGTTCCGTAAAATATAGAAAGAAGCGGCGATAATACCGTCCTGGAAGACGGTTGCCTGCAAAATCGAAAGCAACATATGTGAAGGGGTTGAAAAAGTTTCGTGAATGGCAACAATCTCGAAATGTGGAAGCAGTGTCGCAAGAAGCAGTATTAGCGTACTTTAATGGCTTAAAGATGAAATACGCCTTCATGTTTATTTGTTTACGAAAAAGTCGACATTAGCAAGTAAGTGTTTGACTATTCCTATAAATACTGGATATACTAACCGCATATTTAATTTTAGGTTTAATGCCTTAATTCCGTTGCTGAAGTGCACTGCAGAAGGGTTCCCACCCAAGAGAGCCAGAACATTTGACCAAAAAGATGTTGAAAAGTTCTTAAATGAAGCTGCAGACGAAAAGTTTTTGCTTATGAGGATAGTCGTTGTTATGCATGTTATGGGCGGTTGCCGGTGTGACGAATCGTCGAATATGCAAATAACCGATATTAAAAATGTTGGATCTGTGTTGATTACCGAAATTCCTAAAACGAAAAATTATAAACCTCGTTCGTTTGTTGTGACTGGGACTGGTGCGGAAGAAAACGGCTTTAATGGTTTAGAAATTTATAGAAAATATGTAGCTTTACCTCCTCCACGACTTGGAAATGGAGATTCTTTCTGACCTATCGTTCTGGGAAATTCACAATCCAGCCTGTATGTATAAAAATAATTTCGAAAATACCTGGACTAGTGGCAAATTACCTACAGCTAGATGATCTGCATTTATATACTGGACGTCGGCTACTTTGTTGGCGAATGCATCTGCCGATATTTTGACGCTTAAGAGACATGGAGGTTGGAGGTCGTCGTCTGTTGCGGAAAGTTATGTGGAAGAGTCCGTGGCCAATAAAATCGAAATTGCAAAAAAAATTATAAACGGCAATGAAGGTACCAGTACAAGTACAGATTATCCCATACTTCAAGCAGAATGTAAGACGACTATTAATTTTGAAAAAAAATTATTGAAATTGTTTCCACAATTAATTTTAATAATCTATATAGTATATTACAATCACTAGTGAGTGCAAAACAATTTCCAAATTGCAAAGTGACGCGTTGTCATAGGAATATTTTGAAGTGGGGTAATCATTAACTTTCGAGATGCGTAACCATAGTTAGAAATAACAACTTTCTATTGTAGGATTGAAATATATGAATATTTTTATAGAAGCAGGCAACCTTGGAATTTTTTTAAGTTAACATCGAGATTCTATTCTATTAATCTATATCTGATATGTTTTAACGTCTGTTTGACGTTTATTGTTTTTGTTTTAACAATGTTGTCTATTTTCGGAATAAACTTATAAGACAGGTTCCTAAAAAAATTCGTTTTAGAATCATTTCTTTTAATTTGCATTTTGTAGGTTGGAAGGTCGTGTGCTGTTCCACACCAAATATTTCCAATAAAATAATAGTATATTTATTTATGGAACAATAATTCATATGAGTCTCTCACTTACAAGAATATAGTATCTTCTCGCTTAAGGTTTCACTTACTTAAGTGAAATCAGAATAAGTATTTTATAATTTTCAAAAAAAAGTTACCTATTTGTACGAATAAATGCTTTACATACCTAAAATTTAAACTGTAAACACCTACTGTTTAATAATAAAAAAATTAAAAGAGTTGGATTAAAATATCTTGACATAATTAACCTTAATTTTTTTATTGTAATATTACGAAGATTGCTCCTTTGCATTAATTAATTAACTCTATATATAATATTAAGGTCGAAAACAAGATTTGGAGATAGAGTAAATAGTGGCATCACAAAAACATTTTGTCAAAGTAAAAGAAGTTGGAGAAATGAGTTTTAATTTTGTTATATTTGCTTTTGTAAACATTATTCTTGCCGCTGCAAATACTTTACCGAAAAGCAAGTATAAACAGTAAGCAATAGATATAATTCAAAATCATTTTAGGTTTGCCAGCGTGTCCAACAAAAGAAGCATTACTTCCACATCCACTATGTTGTAATTTATTTCGTCAATGTGTGGATAGTGAACCATTTTTAGGAATGTGCACCGAGAATAATGTTTTTGACACCGCTACCAATACTTGCATTTCTCGTAATTTAACAAACTGTCTTACGAATATGTGTTTACTAGGTTTGTTTCACGTATTTTTTTGTTGTTTCCATAGCAATTATTTACTTTTAGATGAACTTCCATTGTGTAGAGAAAGATATTACCCATACCCAGCTGATTGTAATAAGTATTATGTATGTAGTGAAAATTATCCATATTTAATGTCTTGCCCTCCAAATTTGGTATTTGACAGAATATGGAAAGTTTGTGGAAACCCTTGTGAAGCAAAATGTATTACCAATAATAATGTAAAATAAGCATTGAAACGCTTAGTATTACCGTGAATTTATGATATTTGCAATGACACTTATATGAATTTTAAATCTATTTAAACTAAAAGAAATAGTAGTTCTTTACGCTTTATCACTTTTTTCATAATTTACTCAGATCATTTTAGAAAACGGTCAAACCCGAAATATAGGACTTCATACGCAATCTTAAGATAGTATCGCGGAACCGTAATATTAGTTTACAATAGTTATAGTTACTAGTACAGTAGTATAGTTTCTAACGGTTATTACAAACAAAAGTTTTTCTCAAAAGGTAGTATTAGTTTTACTATAAATAGGTAAGTATATCTATTGTGACATTACGGAGACAATTTTAGTAACGAGGACGGTATGCGAGACACATAAAACAACGAGCATCTATTCGGATCCGACTCGCGCCGACCACACGCAACAGACTTCATAAGCGACAGCGTCGGCAACATTCGGCACCGAGATGGTAGTGTAGTGGTGACACGACCTGCTTAGCATTCGGGAGGTAATGGGTTCGATTTCCGTTACCGTTATATGGAGTTGTTTCAGAGGGTTTCCTCTCACTAAGCGGCAAGATCACTGCGTATATACACATCATGTGCGGTTACTTAGGCAAATGCTGAGGTAGTATTTTCCCCTCTGAACCCTAACTCCGTTTCTTCCGATCCTATCCTGACCACACCCATCCTTAATCCCACCATGCATGTATACGTAATGTATGTATCTATGCTAGAAATCCATGATTGTGGCTAAAAGAGCTCAGAATGCTCGAGCAGCCCACCCTCTCCCTTGGGAAGGAACGAAATACGTGGTCCTTTCCTTTGCCTTTCCATCATTCGGCACTTCTTGTTTAATCTCCGAACGATAAGCTAATTAGCTGACTAACGATCTATAATTAACTAATTGACCGCGAGCCGAGTTTCTACGGGAAACTTAGCCGCTTTCTATCAACAGCAGTGGTGATTGCCAGACATACTACTACATATAGAAAGAGCTTTCTTTATCAGAAATAGAAAACCGGCGGACCTCGGGATATCAGCACGATAACCAATAAGTCAGGAGTACAAATATCAACCGGGCCCAACAAGGAGCATCCAGGGAGTCTACGTACAGAAGAACGATAAACAACAGAGTAGTATGATTTAAATTAAATTATTTTATTCTTTTAATTTGCTAATAAACCCTACTAACAGCAAAAAATGTTTCAAAATGTTACCTAACCAACCATTAATAATTACCGTTTCAGACCAAGAGAGGGATCTATCAGCCTACATCTGCACGACCACTGACGATCCATCGATTGACGACAATTTCAAATCTCAGCTCGAGCAAAACCTTGAAGAGTTCCAGAACCAATATCACAGACCTCAAGAACTATTCACCAATGACCCATTTTATAGTCCCATCTCACCCAACCAAATACTAGAAACTGTTAGACAAGGAAAAAATCCGCTCCTGGAGAAGACAGTCTTAACCGAAAAATACTTAGCCTATCCCCAAATGCCATTAGACTGCTAGCTCAAGTATACAGCAGATAGAAGTTTTCTTCTACCATCATGATACCTAAACGTAGATCCGACCCTTACCAACTTTCTTCCTCCAGACCAACATTTGTTTTAAATTGCACGGGCAACTTTCTTTAAAATCATTCTATCCCGAAAGCTAAGAGACCGCCTGTAAGACAATGGCACCATACCCAATAGCCAGTTTTACTTTAGACCAAACCATTCATGCTAAGGTCCCCTCGTAAAGCTTTATACAGAATCCTATAAAACATTGAACCTCCATTACTGCTGCATCGCAGTTTTCCTACACATAAAACAAGCCTTCGATGAAGTCTGACATTTAGGACTAAAGCCTGTCCGGTAGAACTGAACGGGTATCGGATTAACAAGGAGGATTGTCAATATATGGTTCTATTGTGCTTGAAACCGCCTTAATGCTTTGCTGTCTCGTACTTATTGTACGTGACAAAGAAAGATGGATATATTATGAATAATGCCTCTATTTCTGCCGAACAAAAGCGTTTGCAACTTTCACACATAATGACAAGGCAATAAGAATCAGATGCAGGTAGAATAGAAATTCAATAGGTATAATAAAATGCCAGTGGTTCTCAACACTGCTTTAACATTACATTTAAAATTTATGGAAGAATGCAAGTTTTATAATAAACATTTATAAAAGCCATTCATAATAATGAATATTCGATTAAGTATAGGTATTTCAATTTACATTTAGAAAGTTCATTGTATACCTAAGTATGGTAATGACGTTTTAGTGTACTCAATTACAAAAGAATCCAAATAAATATGCAATACTGTAACAATAAGTAATTAATAATAGATTATTATACCATTTAGTAGGTACATATAGGTATAAATAAAACAACTGCAATATCTATATTATCATTATTCTTTGAGTAAGCGTTTATATAAACTAACCATTAATATAATGCCGAAAAGTTGAGTAAAGAAATTCGCGAATTAGTTTTAAATACAGTCGATTATTTTAAAGAAGAAAAGAAAATGGTGGTCCACTATTATCTACATTTTCTGTTCAACAAAGAACAACAAACGCGTTAAAACTTTCGGTTTCGACGGTGGGAAAATCTGTGCTTTAAAAAATGGCGGCGAGTTGGAACCTCCAGTGAAAAAACAGCGTGTCAAACTTTGCACTACAGATTTTCCAGAAAATGGAAAACAAACAATTCGTGCATTAATATACGAGATGTACGCGAAGAAGGAACACGTAACGTTAAATTCATTATTAAACTTCTTAAAATTGAGAACCGCTATGAAATAGGAAAAACCAGTTTGGCTCTAGTGTTAAAAATATGGGCTTTAAATTCCAAAACCAACAATAGACGCGGTTTGTGTGAACAAAGCCACATTGTCGCCAAAAGAAACGTTTTTCTGAAAGTATCTCAAAATCTTAACCGAAAGTTCGAGACAGTTTGTTTTACAGACGAAACGTGGATATTTAGTAAAGGTAGTACGTCAAAATGTACTTGGCAAGATAACAGTGCAAGAGTTTACATCAACCGAACAAATCATCAGATGGAAAACGATTTATTATCATTGAAGCAGGTAACAGAAACGGTTTTATCGACGGAAGTCAATTAATTTTCGGTACAAAAATAAATCATTAGATTATCACGATAATATGAACGCAGAATTGTTCGAAAAATGGTTTGAGGAATCACTTTTACAAAAATTAGAGGAACCATCAATAATTGTCCTTGACAATGCGAGTTATCATTCTCGAAAGGCAGAGAAGGCAGTCAAAGTTTCTTGGAAAAAGAAGAAATACAGCAATGGTTAACCGCTAAAAAATAGCGTGGGAAAATTTTATGACAAAGGCAGAGTTAGTGGAATTGGCCAAAAGAAACAAATAGACCAATGCGAAAATATGTAATCGATGAGCTAGCTCTATCATATGGACATGAAGTTTTGCGCCTGCCCCGTATCATTGCCATTTCAATCCAATTGAGTTGGTATGGGGCATTACTAAGAACAAATACGACAAAAGTATCGTTGCGACATCCGGAAAGACGAAGATGTTCTTAATACGTGGAACGACGCATTAAAAACAGTTAGTGCGGAAATATGGCAAAAATGTATTGATCATACGGATAAAATAATTAAAGATACTTTTGTTAATGAAGAGATTGTGGATGAAGTAAGACCTCTTATTTTCACAGTTAACACTGAAGAAAGTGATGACGATGATCTTTTCCAAGATTTGGATGACTCAGGAAGTGATGAATCTGAAGCCGAATGACAATTATAATTTTTACATTTAATTATAAAAGTATATCTTTGTAATTTAATTAATATTTACTAACTATAATAAAATGTATTTGTTATTGTTGTTATAAGTATAAGTGAAAGGTGTCAATTGAAATTACTTATAGGTAATTAGTAATCGATTATTATTTTTATTATACAAAAGTTGCATTTCTTCACAAATTATATAATGTTAAAGCAGTGTTGAGAACCACTGGCATTTTATTATACCTATTGAATTTCTATTCTACCTGCATCTGATTCTTATTGCCTTGTCATTATGTGTGAAAGTTGCAAACGCTTTTGTTCGGCAGAAATAGAGGCATTATTCATAATATATCCATCTTTCTTTGTCACGTACAATAAGTACGAGACAGCAAAGCATTAAGGCGGTTTCAAGCACAATAGAACCATATATTGACAATCCTCCTTGTTAATCCGATACCCGTTCAGTTCTACCGGACAGGCTATAATACATGAATTACTCCGGTTAGGTATGAGTAGGTACTTCTACTTAACCAACATTTTAACCATCCGCAGACGTACCGCAAAGTTCGACTCTAGCACCAATCCTATAACCTAAAACCAAATTTAAACATTCCCTAGCCCTCCTAACGCAACTACTAAACGACTTTCCAGAGATATCAATGATAACAATGAAAAAGGACGATTCTACCTATAATCTACTATAACACCCTATTTAGCTTGAATCCATCATAATCATTTAAAACAATTTTTTCCACAAAACAAACACATCAACATTGTTACCACTTACAATACACAAAATAAACACAGCATAAACACTTAAAACCCAAGGCTGAAGAAGGAGGAGACCCTTCAATCGCCCGATGATCATAAATTAACAACTAAATAAATAAAAAGTTCCCAAAAAGAAAAATTCATCATTCAGTTGTACGCTCTCTAATAGCTAAAGCAGAATCACTGTTAGGGTTACCCGTAGCCTAGGATATCGGTGTGCTTTCCATAACTACACCTCATGTAACTGTTATTTTACGAAACGCCGTTAGTACAACACCGTGCTGAATATCAGCAGGTCTACGGCGAAGCGAAAACGCACAGATCCTTGCAACTTGTTCTGTACACATGTGTTACCTACACCGCAAAAGCCATCATAATTCCAGGTCTGGGAACTACAACCAGTTGACATCGCCCCGGTTTACAGCAAGATCAACCCGTTTACGAAACTTTCCAACGATCCGCACCGTTACATCATCCACGTCCCTTAGCGCGTGGAAAGGAACATTCATAAACTGTAAATCTTATGTATATATGTTAATAATTCAGGGGAGTTTTTTACCTTTACATATACATACGTAGGTATAGAAGGTTGTGCAACTGACTTTTTCTTCACAGTCGCCAAATCGACATATTAGGTCATTTTACAACGTTTGGCCAAGTTTCACCAAGATCGGCCTTGATTTCTGTGTATGTGTGTGCGTGTGTGGGTGTGGGAGTGGGTGTGGGTGTTAGTGTGGATGTGAGTGGTCATTGATTCTTTGGGTGGACGCCGATGTTTACAGATGGGAGCAGTTTCTTTCTTTTAGTTTTCTGTGAAAATACGGTTAGCGAGATGTTTATACACTCAAAAAGAACTGATCCGAATTTATATTACTATGTAACGGGAAATTTTATTTATTATAAAAAAAAATTTTTAATTGTAAGAGCCGGGCCCGTCGAGTAGCAGACAGAAGCAAAATTTTATACACTTATAACTCTGTCTATAATAGTTGACTGGGGCAAGCGGTGCTGAGATAACTCTCTCTTTCAGTTTTTACGGTCAAACAGAAAATCAATACTTGTGAAGGAATTATTTTAGCTTTATTCGTTTTACAAAGAATACGAGCTCTAACTTTCATTAAAGTGAATTTTAAAGAAACTAAATAATATTTATAGGGTTTTTATTAACTATCTATTTACAGGATATTAATTACGGTTACGGTAATATATATATATATATATATATATATATATATATATATATATATATATATATTATATATATATATATATATATATATATATATATATATATATATATATATATATATATATATATTTACTCTTAGTGATTGGCGGAAGTTTTAGTACAACAGAATTGGTGGTCTTTACGAGATACTAAACTCTTTCCAATTGAAAATGAATACTATCACATTGTATTCTGGGTGCGGGCACGCTTAAGGCGAGGGCCGCTTAGTAGCTCTTTGCTCTTCAGGTTTCGACAGCGTCAACAGTAGCTCCCTGAGGTGGCTCTAACTCGGGACCCGTTTTAATAATAATGATTAGGTATTTAAACCTTCCGGAACGATTTAGTTTCAAGATTTTCATGTACAGGATAAACTAAATGTCTTACAGGTACGGTAGGCTTGAATAAGAGTTTTTCCTTCAAGTCTGGATTATCATGATGATAGCAATAATTCTGCGTCCCAGTATGCCACACCATACATTTAAACTCCAACGTCCTTGGCGCTGAACTTCACGCAACCAATGGGGATTTTCTGCAGACCAATAATGCATCACTACTGAAGGTGGCTTCATCGGTCCAAAGAATTTGAAATAAAAATTCTCTATTTTTGCATATCATGCCTAACATCCAATGGCAATAGTCTAACCTTCGATAAAAATCTTCCTCTTTCAAGGCCTGATGCAAAACGACATGATATGGGTGCATTCTTAAAGTGATTAAAAAAAGT
>JARFJB010000806.1:175000-220000 GCA_036346205.1 Vesta saturnalis
TTAAAGTTAGCAGATTCTTATAATCTACCTGAGCCCGTAGAAATTTGATCTTGTACGATTCGGTAACTTTAGCTCAATTCTGATGAATAATCTACTGTAGGTGTGTTGATTTAGTCAATTGTAAAACGATAGCAGATTCCTTTTTTACCTTATAAAACTTAACTGACACTGATACTTTGTATCTATAAATATTTTTCCAAGTTCAACCTACAAATAATTGTTAAGTCACTGCATATTATTTCGAAAGCATATGTGTTATTAGAAACAAGTAGTCTCCATGGAAGTGTTTGGCATGTACAGTGTCGGCCAACTAAGAATGCATACTTGTGATCTGAAAACTCTACATCGAGAGTGCTTGGTTAAAATTACTAAAACGGATACAAAACAAACCATATTTTCCTTATATTTGAAATTACTAGACAACTGAATCTTGAATCTAAAAGTGATGTTTCTCGAATTCTGCTGTATTCTAATAAAATCACTGATCTTTGAAGTCAAGGTATAATCTGAACTAGTCTTTGTTTGGCACTTTTGACAGATCTATACTAAAATAGTGGTGCTGGGATATTCTAAGGTTTCCTAAAATCACCGTATTTTCAAAACGGCTAATCACCTGGAATTTTAATGTCAAACTTGGGCGCGTTGAAAAGCTTTTCGGCTACAAATTGAATTAAAATAATTGAATGTTTTGTATTTCTGCATGTGTCTAAGGAAATAACTGATTGTTCGACATTCCGACAGATAATCTGAACTTTTGTTTGGCATTTTGACGCATATAAAATTAAAGTGGTGGATATTGGTTTCAAATGACGTATTTTCATGAACAAGTAGCTAAATCCGATGCCTAAACAAACTTGGGCGCGTAAAACCGCATCTCTTGGGCTATCAAATGTTAAAATAACCTGAAGTTAGTTTCACATGTCGTCGCTAAGAAGACTTTATAGGAACAATTCCGACAGTAAACGGTTAATTTTCAAAAAATTAAATGCATTGGTATGACTTTTTCATGAACAAGTAGCTTCAAATGATTATAAAATATGTAGCTCCAAGAATAGCTCATTTCGATATCTTGTTCTAACCTAAAGTATCGTTACCAAATCGGATTAGATACTGATTATAGGAAAATCCGTAAATTTTAATTTTTACATCACTATTTTCAGGATAGAATACCGTTCATAATATTCATAAAAGTTGCCCAAGAATTATCTCGACTTTCAACGATGCCCAAGTTTGTTAAAATCGATTAGGTTCAAGATAGCAGAATTCAGAATACATCACTTTTTTGATAGATACGATAATGCATAAGTTCAGATTATCCTCGACTTATCAGAAACTTAGAATATTATTCCAGGTTATTGTATGCCGTAATTTAGTATGTAACTTTTTGCGCAAGCCTTTACGATGGATAGTTTCCCAGATACAGTACCTCGCATTCTTAGTTGGCCACCCTGTACATCTAACATTATCAAAATCAGCTCATCTTTAGCTCACTTTGTAAATTTTTGGATGTTTCATAACGTCCAAAAGTAGTGTAGCTTTCATTCAACCTGATCCTGATCTATTAGCTAAGCCCAGATTGCCATTAGGTGAACCCTTTCGGAACATTGGTTTATATTTTGCTCTTAGAAAATATAAACTGGGAGTGGAGTGTGTCCAATATAATTGACAATGGTGCAAAATGCAACTAGCTGTCCACTTGCTGCTGACACTGCTTAACCAACTTGCTCAACAAAGCCCCAGCGATTACTTTGGGATCCTAAAAGTACGTGGAAATTCTGTTTTATCAAGGTTATATATTTTTTCAGGAGACATTTTATATTTTCTTATAGCATTTTCTAAATTGTCAAAAAATTGCGTAATATTAGTCTGATTAAAGTCTAAAGTGCGTGCGAGGTTGGTATTTTCCGGTTTCCTTAGTGTTAAACATGTAAATTGTGCCATAAAGCCTTTTATCTAATCTTTACTAGCTCTTTCATCTTTATCAGATAGATGTCATGTATTAAGTTTGTTAGCATACTGCTATGTCATTTTTCGAGCTTGTAAACGTCAATCTATAATTAATATTGGTACTCGGAAGCAAGTAATCATAGAAGAGCCTTTCTTGTTTGATATTAAAAACCTGCTGTAATAAGTTTGAAGTTTCCGCTGCTGAACCCCAGTAGTCAATAAAGCCGAGAAGCCTCTTCAACACCAAAAACATGTATTTTTGATCTTTGAGTGCCTGTTTTGTGTTCTTATTTCCTTCTTCGTCACTGGGTCTTACAGTACCATTGTCAGGTATCCTTATCTCTGCTTTACACGTCTTTTCTTCTTTTATACTTTCTGTTTATATTTCTTTTCTTGATATTCCGTAGTAGATTTTCAAGGGTTGATTTTTTCAAATTATACGTTTTTGTTACATTCATCACTTGCAGACGACCTTCTAAAACATCACTTGCTGCAGATAACGTATCTTCTTCTGATATTAGCGCCCTATGGGTTTTTCGTTTATATGCGCCTACCACTTGAGGCATATTGGGACTCTGTCCAACCTACTCTAAATAGCGTGATCACAATATGTCGACCCAAAAAAAGTTTAGGTTGACAATTTCTAAACAAGTTATTTACTTACCAACTAAATTGAACACTTTTACAAAAATAAATGTAAAAACACCAAATTTTATAATGCTCAACAAACGCACGTGGGGCGGTCATGAAACTCGTGTGCCAACTGCCATACGGTACACCCATCTACCGGTAATCGCGCTGAGAAATAAGATATACCAAACGTCCCAATGTGCCCGCGTTCCAATGTGCCCCCTTCACCCTTAAGTTTTTAAATAAATTTAAATTACGTTTTCTTGAAAAAATTATGTTCTTGTACTTATAGTGCAGGATGCGTAGCCTCAAAGTAATGATACATTTTGGAAGGTATCACGGAGCTATCACTGAGCTATTCGGAAACATTTTCTCGCACAAAATCTATTGTGGAGAGTCTTTAACTGTATCTTTGAATCCAAGCAATAGATATCTTTCTATAGCGCGTTTAGCTTCGTTAGGATCTCAATTCGCTTGTACTAATTACCTTAAAATGCTTTTTTTTTAAGCTGAACATTTCAAATTGTTTTCTTTGGCATCTCTCAATTATGGGAGCGATAAAATAGAAATACTGGTTCGGACTATTGAATCTGATTTGTCCAACTCAATCTTCCCATTATTTCACTGCGTGAACTTCCGATTATGCCTTTTACATTCACAATTTTACGTTTTTCGTTCCAAAATTTTGAAATGCGAAACATGCAAATGTTTCTTCTACAATTTTGCATTTCTTCATAGTTTGTGTTACAAAACCTTGAATGTTGCAGCTATTTTGCACATGGAGTACAACACATCATGTATCGATGATTTTATCAAGATTTTCCGATAAATCTCGAATTCATAAATTATTTGTTAGTACCGATCTTTTATAATGGGGTATAGATTTTCGTAATTGGATGCAATAACACATTAATAATGGGAGGAGCTTATCCATTTGAACGTTTTCTTTTGTAAGTTACGTAAATTTAAAGGTTTCTGAAGTATTTTTTTGTATTTTCTAAAACGAAAATGAAGGTTTGTTGTTGATCAGAGTAAAATTGGAGTTTAAAAAGGAAAATGAGATTTATGTTTGGGTATCGATATTTAGGGAACCCCTCTTAGTAGAATTTGAAAGGAAACATTCGTTATTAGACGGTTTTGTATAAATAAATGCTTTCGTATTTTAATTTAGTTAAATCAAGTTGGGAAATGCTTCATATAAAAATTTAATTAATGAACGTATTCAAATGTTACATTCTAATGTATATCTTTAGCAAAAGTCTAAGTAAGCCGCCAGACCGGCACCATTCCTGTTGATAAAAATTTGGATTAAAAAAACAAAGGATTTGCCTTTAGGTAAAGGCCATTTTACTTGTAAATTTCAATTCACCATATATCAAAATTCTTAGATAAGATTTCATGTAGATGCAACTTGCTGAAAGTGCAATCCCTCCCGAAGATTTTCGAATTTGGGTTCGTGAATACGCGTAGGTGACATATTTAAGTTTTTTTGACTAAGTAGAGTGAGAGGGGTTAAAAAACCAATGTGGGTGCAAGTAAATTTTTTATGTTGGCAGTAGTAGTATAGGCGTAGAAGCGTATAGTTTAGCGTGGCGTAGTTATCGCAAAACGACGTCGGTCAAGACTCGTGTAGACGGAACTTTCGTCATAGGGTGTTTTTGCCCTAATCCAAAATCCAAAAAGGGATCCTATAAGTGTTCAACCTTCACTAGACCCATTTATCGTTGTGTGTAGTGAATCCAGAGTATTGAGTTCATAGTGCTCTCGCCTTCCTCTGGACAAGATTTCGCTTGTTTTTCTGAAGCGTACAACGTTCGTTTCAAGATTACAAATATTAAGTTCACAGTGCGCCATTTAACAAATAACCTGCTGTACGTAAATAAAGATTTTCTCGTAATACAAAATACTAAGTTAATCAGAACTTGTACATTATTAGTGTAAAGATAAGTAACGTGCTGCAAATAATTTTCCTTGAAGAGTACAGTTAAATAGAATAGCATTATGTAAACGAATTACGTGTCAATCTAAGTATTAGCGTGTACACGGGCCATTGAGAATCGAGTTATAACGTAAGGAGCAAAAGACAGGAGTTACCCGCTTCATGATATCGCAAGCGTCACTAGCACCAACCATACCATCCAGGTTATCGTCCGTACCAGATTCTGTGTAAACAAAGTGCTTCTTCAATTAGAGGTAACTTATATGTTTTTTTAACGTGGTGATTGACAAAATTTAAATACATTTTTGAGTGTATATTATTATGATGTTATGTAGGTCTAAATGAAAGCATGAACGCACTGTTTAATTTTTTAAGAGATTCACTTTTGATTATTTTATCGTTTAAATTATAAGGCCAGTGCTATTAGCTTTAACATATATTTAGAGGCTGATGAATATTGCATTTTTTTTTCTTGTTTCGTTTATGAATTCAGCATAATTAAACGTGATTTGAGGAATTCTATTTCAAACGATTGTGTACATAATTAAAGCGTTTTGTTATTTCATTCTTTTGCTTGGTGAAGTGAAATTATTGTACAGATTGAGTTTTGAATTAACGTAACCTGACTAAAGTTTAGTATTTGATTATCACAGAAGTTATTGATTTTTGCGCACGCTATTAGTTTAGTTAAGCTTCAAATATTTTTTTTAAGACTTTCAGGTTTACGAAAGATCTTCTGGTCCTAGAGCCGCCTGCAGAGATTACGTATAGGTAAACAAGTTATTTGAGTATTTTGAGCGAGCTGTGAACTATCGTAATTAGGTATTTCATTCCCTGTTTTGATATTTCAAATACTCTGGCGCCCATTTCTGGTTTTATGACGATTTGAACCCCTATTTTGATTTATGTATGGTATACCATTCTTCGGTGTGCAAAATTAATTAATATATGACTCACAGCCGACCGCTCGCTAGTCCTGCAAAGGCCAAGTTTATCTGTTATCTCGTTTTACTGTCAGTTTATACCGTAACAAAATGATTCCAAAAAAAGTCACCCTGTAAATTTGTACATCTAGTTTTTAATCGTCACTTCGTTAAGGTGCAATTACCACAGCTTATCATAGTATTAAATTATTAAATTATTCAAATAGATAAAATTTTTTAAAGATAACAATTTTTTTAAGCAAATCTTAAACGACATGGTGCACTTACCGGATAAAAATTTTGCTGTACACAAATTAGAGAAACAGAATATTCTGTGATTCTGTGATTATAAAATACCAGTGACTAAATGTTGTTAAACATTTTTCTTTTTAAAGTCTACATAGTATATACTACAATACATCTTGCATATGACTTCAGTAGAGCGCAAGAAGGTAGAGTAAGTACTTACGAAAAGTTTACTTATCAAGCTTTTATTTCTAGGTATTTGTAAATCAAAACAAACTTATAACTTACAACACCCAGCGTGTTGTAATTTATACTTAGAATGCTTAAATGGTTACCCAAACTTAAAAAAATGCCGATTTAACTCTGTATTTAATCAAATGTTACGCATGTGTGATTTAATGAGTTATTTTATGTGTTCTACCTCGATTTGTAATACTAGTAATTCTCAAGACCTAAATGATACCTGATAATTATACTAATTTACCTGTTGTAGGAAATATTCCAAAATGTAGGCACCACAACGTATCAGTTTTATTTGGTGATCCAGCTTGTTGTAATTATTATTACACGTGTAATAATAATAAACCTTATTTGGGAATTTGTCCAAATAATCTACATTTTAATGATGAGCTTGGCATTTGCGATTGGCCAACAAATCGTAGCTGCGAATACTGTTAATATTAATGAATAAAATATATACTGGTTATTCTTATTATTCAGCTGTTATATGTTTTGTCAGAAGCATACATTATTTATTCTTATTTGCAAATTATTTTTAATGGTACAACTGTAGATAACTAATAGGAAAAGTATGAGAGGACATTATAAAAAAAATTATTGGTTATCACAACGTAACCATACGTGATGCTTTTACTTTTCGCAAAAATAATGCATTTTTAATTCATCCTTACGGCTTATTTAACGTAAATGTTGAGTGAAGCACTTAGCCACATAATGCTTTTTGTGTCCTTATATAACACATTAAAAAGTAAACGGATGGTTTCCTGCAAAAATGTATTTCTTTAAATGCTTTTAAAAAAGTGGTTAATTAACATTTTTAAGAATCTTTACATAATTAGCAGGCAGTCTTACATTCTAGTTTCGCTCCATTAATTTTATATATAGGAAACTAATTGAAAACAAATTAAAGCCAAAAAAGTTAAGTAAGATATAATTTCCAAGCTATAACGCTTCCTGAAATGTAACTATAGTATAATGCAAAACAAGTGTTACAATTGACGTTATTCTACTTGTGGGACGAGTGGTGAAACCATGGTGTCCACGAGATCCCAATATGACATGGACGTTGTACCCAGATCTTTCATATATTACTCTAATTTTTATAACGGTGTGGCCACCTTATCAGCATTTTACTTTTTACGTCTGTTGTCAAGAATATAATAACAATAGTAACTAAGCACAGTATTGATGACGTGTATACATTGGTACGAAAATTTAAGTATACTTCTTTTTTTAATTTCTAAGCTTATATTACACTTATAAAATATTACTAAAATTTAACCTAAAATCTGGGGTAGGACAGCAAACATTGCAAACTACAGCGCGTACCATGAATTACGACTTTCGATATCACAGAACGTGTTTCCTTGTAACACTGTGTTTAATGTAAACAGTTGCACAAAATTCTCATACATCGAAATAGAGAAAATCTATTTATATTTTTATTTTTTTATCTTTCCTTAGATTATCTGAGTTTTATATGAATTATCCAGATTACATCGAAAATAAAACTTTTACGATTTACGTTCATAACTAAAAATAGTCCCTTTGGGTAAATGTCGTGTTTTACAAAGCGTATTTTACAAGATTTAAGTGCTTCTGTAGTACTTGAAGCAATTGTCTGCAGTTAAACGAGAAATCTGTTAACAAATATTTAAAATGAAAGTGTCTATAAAAACAAGAAATAAGCTTGCTATAATAAGTATCACTTAATAGTCTACTATTGAGTGTTAGATTATTGTTATGAATTATTAATCACTCAATTATTAACAGATTGAATATTTTTTATCGTCATTTTTTACTTAGTTTACTTCATGTAAACTAAGCAGCAAAAATAAAACAATAATACCATGTAATTTGGGTCATATTTAATAAACGTAATAGATACAATATGCATGTACAGAGTGTCCAATTTTAGACACTTTTAGATGGCATTGGAGTTAATTTCAAAAAGAGTGCGTTGCGGTTTTCACTTTACTATCAGTAGAAGAGTGACACCTCAACTTTCACTTTTTATGACCCTGGGAATTCCCAAGGCCATCCACGTGGGGGCCATACTTTGACCTTGAGACTGACCTTAAATTTGACCAGGGGTCTGACATTGAGTTTGGCACTGGAGTTCACCTCGGTTCTGACCTACAGCCGAAAAAAATTGAGTTCAGGACCTCCGCGGGAGAATTTGAAATTCAATAAGGTTCCCAATGCTAGCTTATAAGACAGGTATAGGACCTTGTTCTCGGGTCTGAGCCCCGTGATTGAATTTGTATTCTAATAAGAGGCCCTAGTCTCGTAACACAGGTATAGATAGCGAAAGCTAAATCTAACAAACATGAATGAAAATGGTTAATTCGTATTATTGATATCTTATAGAAGCAGATGACCTTGGCATTTGTTAAAGTTAACATGTGTTTCTGTTTATTTCTATCTATCTAACATGAAGTTTAAATATCATTCTGATATGGATAACTGTTTCTGTTTTACAATGTGATTTATATTTCGTAATGAGTTTATTATAAAAGAGACTGCATAATTATCCTAAAAAATGTTATTCAAATTATTACAGATAGCATATGGTAAATCTATAGTACAAAAAATCCATAAGGTTGAATGTAAGTGTTAAATTTTTTTCAATATCTGAATAGCGACTTCGAAATTGTAAAGTAGTCACCTTCAACATAAAACGGAGGATCCATGCATTGTAATGGATGAAATTTTGAAATGACCCTGTATAATTTTATATTTTATAGAAGCGGTTGGCCTCAGAATTTTGAAGTTATGTATTTATGTCTATTACTATAAGGTAAGTCTATTATAATACTATTTCCAGCCGAGGGGGCCACAAGAAGAGAGCATTGACCCTAACATAAGTTCTTATACCTGTATTATAAGTTATCATTCGGGTCCTCTGATTAGAATACTATTTCTAGCCAAGGGGGCCACGACATGAGGGTACAGACCCTAACACAGGTTTCTATACATGTCTTACAAGTTAGCAATACGGGACCCTTTTTATAATACTATTTCCAACCAAGGGGGCCACGATAATAGGGCGAAAACCCTAACACAAGCTCTTATACCGGTCTTACAAGTTAGGGTCCTCTTATTGAAATACTATTTCCAGCCAAGGGGGCTACCACAAGAGGACCCAGAGCCTAACACAAGTTCGTGTACCTGTCTTATAAGTTAGCATTAGGGCTCCTCATTAGAATACTATTTCCAGCCAAGGGGGCCACGACAAGAGGGTGCAAACCCTAACGGATGTTCTCATACCTGTCCAAAATCAAGTCATACGAAACTCCCAAGCCTATGACCAACTTCAAGGCCAGTTGAAGGTGTCTTTCTCAAGGTAATGCTAAAGGTTGACTTTAAGATGAAATCGCTAGACATAAATAACTAAAAAAAATTCCAAGGCCACCACTTCCATGAGATATCAATAATGCAATTTAACCATTTTCATTCATATTTAATTAATTTTTTAACTTATCTTGTGTTATATTAATAGATATAGATTTACCTTACGCTATCTGTAATAATTTTAATAACATTTTTTAGGATAAGTATGCAGTCTCTTTTATAATAAACTCATTACGAAAAATAAACCACAGTGTAAAACAAAACCAGTTATCCATGTCAAAATGATATTTAAACTTTATGTTAGATAAATAGAAATAGACATAAACACATGTTAACTTCAAAAATAGCAACATCATCCGTTTCTATAAGATATCGATAATATGATTTAACCATTTCCATTCATATCTAAATTTTAGGTTTAGCTTACGTTACCTATACCTGTGCTTACTAGACTAGGGTCTCTTATTAGAATTCAAACTCAATCAGGGGGCTAAGACTCGAGAACAAGTTCCTATACCTGTCTTAAAAGATAACATTAGGACCTTTTTTCAATTTTAAATTTTCCCGAGGAGGCTCTGAAATCGATGTCTTTAGGATCAAGGTCAACTCCAAGGTCACACCCGAGGTCAACTCCAATGCCAACCCCAAGGTAAGACCCCAGGTAAAATCCGAGGTCAGTCTCAAGTTCGAAACATGTCCCCCACGTGGGTGGACTTGAGAATTCCCAAGGTCAAAAAAGTGAAAGTTGAGGTGTCGCCCTTCTACTAGTAACCTACTTTTTGAGAAAACGAAAGATTCCGGGGCCAAATTTGTCGTGGCTCTCTTAGTTTTGAATCTACTCCAGGTTATTTCGAAAATCTTCACGGCTTGGATACCGTTATTAGTTAGCGGTATCCATTTATAATTTGGAATTTTCAAAAATATATAATTATTTAAATTTATTTTGAGAAGCAATGCTAAAATTCAATGTTTATTTTATTACCAAGAGTAGGCCATAATCAGTTTATAAGATAGGACAATGTAAAATTTGGACACTAACACTAATAATTGTACTAAACATTAAGCACTTCAAAATAATACAGCCTTTCATGTAATTCAATCATATTACCTAATATTTATTTTATTGTAGTTTTGATATTTTCAAGATGTGAATGAATAAAGAATAATCAGCCCGACCCTACAAACTGTAATAGAAATAATTAAATGGGGAAAAGGAGAAGAAGAAAACCCAAAACATTTAAAAATAATCTATTACTTGTTTATTCAAAATTAAACTACGCAATTGATTTATTTAAGTCACTAATTAATTTCAAACAAAAAATTTTGTCGTTACTTAAACAACGAGAAAATCCTTTATATTTTGCTACAAATGAACACTTTTGGTTAGCAATACTCCTTAAACGTGTGCGGCAAGTTTTTATATTTTGTTACGTGTGAAAATGGCAGTACGCTTTGCATAAAGGGTTGCGATAGATCAGTGGAAGGGGGTGGGGTGGACGTTGATTTGCGTGTAAGGTGAATAGAATATCGTAAATCAAATCAGGGAAAGTCATGAATCAAAGGAGGACAATTTGTATAAAATCTTCCCTACCTTGCACCTCAGGACTGGTGCTGTCTATAAAAGTTTCAAAATATTCCCACGAAATAATCCGATAACGTAAGCGTGCTGACATTGTAAAAGGCAACAAACTTAGTTACTCAAACTTTACCTTAGGTTAACTGTATCAATGAATTTATGTATACAAAAATATTAAACTTAATTCTAAAAATAGTAGCATAACATTTAATGAAATACCCAAAACCTAAAACCATAAACAAAACAAAAATTCGTCTTCACTGCAATTTAAAAGTTCCTCAACGTACAAACAAAGGAACGAGAAAAAAAAATTCCATATATGTAATTTTGTTTTGTCAATGCTGAAACCATCAAGTAATTTTACCACTGTCAGTTGGTCGAAAAGTACATAAACCATAAACAATTAGAAAAAAATCCTAATTATAAATAACTATTGGGGAGATTGGTTTAAATATAAAGTTCATGCGTATGGTTTTGAGTAAAACGCTACATAAAAATTGTAATTATACTTATTTATTAGTGCAAGATCAAACAAATACATTTCAAATCTTGCTTACTCAAAACCTTAATTGTGATTAACACAAAACGTTTTAACAAACAAAATTTTAAATTCTATTTTCAACATATTTTTGTTTTAAAGCACAAATATGTGAAATACAGAATAATAACCATGAAAGAAACAATGAAGTAAACAACCAGAAAGGGCTTCGGTAACTGGAACTCCTTAGTAATGAAACCGCGTTAACATCTAGAGGGCGTCTACTCAAATACAAACACAAGCGCTGCACACGTGTTTCAAAACATACATATGGACAAAAGAAAGTAAAAAATACAGTTCTATTAATTTACCTTAAGTCCGCAATTGTATCAAATTTCCAAAAGGTCTTTCCTTTAGAAATCACAGCTACACGGCACGGGAACGGAATTAACCCCGTTGAAATGGTTCTCTTAACGGGTCAGGAACAATTCGGAATCTTCAATTCTTTCTTCATAAACGTACCTCCGCAGTGAACGAAAATTCTCAGTCTCGTCAAGTAAACTAAATCTTTTTAAATTTACATTCGTAAATGAGCGGGCAAATATTAAAATCTAGTTCAGACTTCATTTTATCAATTGACCACCTGGTTTGATTATTGACACAAATATGCCATTTATAAGTACGGAACTATTCGTTATATACACATAATACTTTAGCAAATTTGATACACAAGCAATTTTATATATAATCCACAAGTAGTGAAAGGGGTAACTCTCTCATGATATCATCAGATAACAAACGGGTGAGTCGTAGTTATAATATGCGCACTATCTGTTACATCACCAGCCTCTGGCTCTCGCAACCAACTCAGAGAACTGCCTCTTACTGACTAACTAAAAAGAACCAAAAACAAAAACCATTTACCTTCACTTCATCACGTCATTTTTATTCATCACTATTAAAAATGTTCCACACTAAAATGCAAACTGGACATTCCTCACGACAAAAATATACTTCAAGCTACACGTTGGTCAACTAAACCCACATCGCGTTACGAGATTCCATTACATCAAGCACGATAAGTTTCGATGACGACAACTATTACAAAGCAATTACGCTATGAAAAGATGTTATATTACGTTTCTTAAAATTCCTTCTCAGCAATAATACAATTTACTTCTTGAAACAAATCAATTTCTTTTTAACGAAACTACAATATCAAAGTAATATTTTCGGAAAGCTGCAGGTTTTTCAAAATTCCTGTTTACAATATCTAAATAATTAACATTAAAAAAAAGTCTAAACCAAATCCATGCGAGACAATTTGGCTTTAGAGGTCCGATAAGATTTTAGCGGAGTGCCCTTAACCTTTAGGTTTTTGATTGGCACAACTTTATAGACCCATACTTTACTGCACTCGCGTTGTTGTATACATAACTGTATACATTTTTAACTCCATCAAAAATACGGCCACCCTGACTTATAAAGTATATAAGATCTGCCCAATGGATAAATATAAAACCAATTTGTAGTTACTTTAGTCTTAATGAGCAACATTTTAAAAATATTCTTAAATATACCGGGTGCACCGAAAACAGTGGCATATCAAAGTTATCTTTTTATAAGTGGCATACCCCGTATATTGTTGTATTTTCGAATTTTACATAAAAAACCAGTAACGCTTTCATAAGTGTTTTTTATACCTACGTACAGAGTGTTTCAAGTTATATCAATTTTTATGAAAATGTAAAGTTTTAGGAAAAATTAAACACCTCCTACTAAAATTAACTCCAACAAATTTACTCTTAGGTTTAAGTAAAATACGGTTCCCTTAGTCTATTTATTGACTGTATAGTAAACACCTCTTTACAGGGTGTTCATTTTTTTCAGTTAAATTAGTAGAACATTCATACTGAAATATTCGGCTTATTTTAAATGGAACGCCCTGTATTTTATATGCTTATCTTTTAGCTTACTTAATTACATTTCAATTTCTATAAGGGTTTCCTGTACTTAAACCTTCAAATTTTCACCGTATTTAATAATTTTTGGAATTTTTCTGTTACTGTATCATTTGTAGATAGAAATATTCTCCTATTCTAAATGATTTTTGGCTAATGTAACACATTTTCAAATTCAAATCGTAGTACCTTGGTTTAAACGTTTATGAAGTTATTTCTACACTATGTAGATTAAACTAAAAATCGCAATAGATTTATTATACACTTATCTTTACTCTCAATAACCGTCACAACAAATTGTCATCTTTCAAATCTCTGACGATGCGTGGTTAGCCCAAGCGAAACCGATGACCTTCCATTTTAAACAATAAAGTGAAACTTTAAAAAATCTATTGCGATTTTTAGTTTAATATGCATAATGCAACAATTTGACAGAGTAAGGATAGAAAGCATGTACAAAATTGAAACTAAAATGTGGTGTGATAAATTGCTCAAAAATTAAAAAAAAATTACAATAAATGTTCGATATGATGTCCATCTTATTGAATACACAGTGTTATTCTTTTTTCGAACGAACATTTTGCGTTTTGCAACATATCAGGGGTGACCGTTTCAAAAGCATTTCTGATTTTTCTTTTCATATCATCTGCAGTATTGGGAGGTGTGAATTTTTGATATAGCCCCAAAAGAAGAAATCCATGGATGTTAGTTCAGGAGATGTAGGTGGCCAGGCAATTGGTCCACCCCTCCCAACCCACTTATCAGGAAACCTCCTATTTAAACATTCTCTAACGGCGCGTGAGAAATATGCTGGTGCTCCATCTACTTGCAATCACATATTTCGTCTAATATTTAAAGGAATACGTTCCCAAAAGTCTCTCTTGAAAAATCTAAGGAATAACAGACAAATTCCAAAAATGATAAAATAAGTTGAAAATTTGAAGGTTTAGGTATAGGAAACCCTTACATAAGTTGAAAGGTAATTAAGTAAGCTAAACCATAAGGCGTATAAAATACAGGGTGTTCTATTTAAAATAAGCCGAATATTTCAGTATGGATGTTATACCAAGTTAACTGAAGAAATGAACACCCTGTAAAGGGGTGTTTACTATTCAGTCAATAAATAAACTAAAGGGACTGCATGTTACTTAAACCTAAAAGTAAATTTGTTGGCGTTAATTTTATTAGGAGATATTTAATTTTTCCTAAAACCTTAACATTTTCAAAAAAATTGATCTAACTTCAAACACTCTGTATGTGTCATTTAAAAAAACGTAACTTTGATATGCCACCTTTTTTTGGAGTACCCTGTATATTTAAAATGTTTCTCATATTGACTTACATAATATCATTGTATTAGAAATTGACGATTATATGCCGCTTCGCCGTAGAACTATGCGGCGTCGGTCGTGATTCACCCTGTATATATATATATATATATATATATATATATATATATATATATATATATATATATATATATATATATATATATATACAGGATGTCCGCGGAGTGCGACAACGGAGGATACCTCCTTACACAATAGGGATAGAAAAAAAGTTTAAATGCAAAAGTTTTTCATTACTCATATCCACATTTAAAGAAAATATTTTCGTTTATACAGGGTGTCTCATATGAACTGGAGAGCATGCAACTTAATTTTTTTAAAGAGGACACCCTGTATTTTATTACATTTTCTGATTTTTCTATAAATTCTGAATCGGTTTTATTAAGGTCTATTATCATCTGAAATTAACAGTTTTTGAGATAACTACTGTTTATTTAAACATCACGATTTTCACTTGAAAATATTATACAGGGTGTTGCCAAAACTATATTCAAAACACAAATCTCAATCTCTTTAAATGGAGTGACAAGTTTTGTACGGAAAATTTTTGATTAAGTAACAAGGTAACTTTTTCTAAAACATGTCCTATACCTATGTTTCATAGTTATTGAGTTATTTTAGTTTTTAAAATCTACTTTTACTTTCTCGTATAAGTAGTATAGAGAAGGTATTTTAATCGTAAAAAAAATCTACCTCGAGATTTTGATGGTTCTGGACGTTTTCGAGGTCCCCGATTCCGAAAAAGGCATTTTTGGAAAAATGTCTGTGTGTGCGTGGGTGCGTGCGTGCGTGAGTGCGTGCGTGTGTGTGTGTTCGTGCGTGCGTGCATGTGTGTGGGTCTGTATGTAAACATGATAGCGCTCGAACGCTTTGAGCTAGACAATTGAAATTCGGCGAGGAGGCCTTATTTCAAAATCGTAGATTTCTGTCAAATTTTGGGATAGATCCGGGGACCGAAAGTAGCACTTTACCTTAACACATTTGTGTCACGCTGCTAAAAATGAACTACTCCAAAATATCAACGTATCTGTTTCAAACTTGGCAGAGGTAAGTTATGTTAGGCGACACATCCAAATGTAACGTTTCATTAAAATCTGTGTACCGGAAGTGTCACTTTACTTTAATAGTTTTGTGTCACACTTCAAATAAACTACTCTAAGATATGAACGTATCTATTTCGAATTTGGCACGGGTAATTTACATTAGGTGACACCCTTTGAACAAAATTAGTGTACCGGAAGTTGTAATTTACCTTAACCGATTTGTGTCACGCAAACAGCTCTTGTGAAATATTCTATTGGTTTTAACGATCGCTTATGCGATTGAGCACAGACGTCTTGATTTTCATTTTACCTTATTTAAAAGTGTTTTAACAGACATCTATTTTTATTTCACTCTACTATAATTGCGTTAGTACACGAGAAAGTCTAGGTAACCACAGTTCCGATTTTTTAAGATACACACCTCAATTTCAAAAATTTATATTAGTTGGCCATGATTGTCATGGAAACATTAATAAACAAATGTTTGTTTGACAGTGACAGTTTAAAAATTCATTTTAAACAATATTTAAATACTAAAATGAATTTTTCAAAAGAAGGATTGGTTACAAATGATTTATTGCATTGGCGCATCCGACGGAAATTGTTTATTAGCGAGTAGAATTTACGCTCAAAACTTTCCAAATCAGAAAGATATCAAAATCGCTTGGCATTTGAAAGGCTCAAGGAGAGATTTGAAAGGAATGGAAACATCAATTATGAATCAAATGGCGAACGATCAACCATTGCATCAAACGAGGAAACTCAGCTACATGTCATGCAAGCCGTCGTGGAAAATCCGCAAGCTTCATGCAGGCAAATCGCACTGAACAACAATATCGGAAAATCAACGATAAATAAAATAATTCGCAAGCAAAAGTTTCATCCATATCACAGCCTAGTAGTACAAGAATTAACGGATCAGGATTTTATAAATAGGAGAAGTTTCTCCCCTTGGGCATTAAATAAAATAGAGGAAAGCAGGACTTCTTTGATTACGTATTGTTTACTGACGAAGCTACCTTCCACAAAAATCGATTTGTAAATCGTCATAATTTCCATTATTACAGTGATACAAATCCAAGATATGTGATGCCATTAGACCGTCAACATAGATGGACTTAACGTATGGGCCGGTATTATTGGAACAAGAATTTTGGGACCCTATTTTTTGATCAAACAGTTAATGGTGAAACCTTTATTAATTTTTTGGAAAATGATTTACAAGATTACTTTGATAATTTACCGCTTCAAGTTTTACGGTAACTGTGGATTCAATTGGATGGAGCGCCTGCCCATTTTAGTGGTATTGTGCGTAATCATCTAAATTTGAAATTTCCAAATAAATGGATTGGCAGGAGAGGGCCAATTTCTTGTCATCTAGAATCCAGGATCTTACAAAACTTGATTTTTTTTATGGGGATTTGTAAAAAATCAAGTTTACCAAATACCTCAAACAACAAAGAAAAACATGAAAGAAAGAATCAGAAATGTTTTTCAAGGCATAAATAGAGAAGTGCTTCAAAAAGTAAGCAATCCTTTTGTTGAAAGAATTCATTTGTGTGAGGAACATCAGGGCAGACACATAGAACAATATTTTTAGTTATTTTATGATATTTTATGATTTTTAGTTATATTGTTTTAAAAATGTCTAACTTAAATTGTTTTTTGCATCTTTTGTTTACTTGTTATTTGTTTAATTTAAATTGAATTTTTAAACTATCAGTGTCAAACAAACATTTGTTTATTAATGTTTCCATGACAATCATGGCCAACTAATGTAAATTTTTGAAATTGAGGTGTATGTTTTAAAAAACAGATTTTAAAAACTAAAATAACTCAATAACTATGAAGGATAACTATAGGAAATGTTTTATAAAAAAGTTAGCTTATTACCTAATCAACATTTTTCCGTAAAAAACATGTCATTCCATTAAAAAAATTGGGATTTTGTGTTTTGAAGATTATGACTTTGTGGATAGTTTTGGTAACACCTTGTATAATATTTTAAAAACACAAAGTAAGTGTGTATATGCACTAGTGACCTGCAAAATATTTTCCTTTAAGGATATCAAATAAAAAAAGTATGCCCTTTGTTAATGACACGTGGAAATCGTGATTCTTTTAAAAAACATTAAATATTTCGAAAACTATTAATTTTAGATGATTATAGACCTTAATAAAACCGATTAAGAATTTATATAAATATCAGAATATGTAATAAAATACAGGGTGTCCTATTTAAAAACATGAAGTTGCATGCTCTCCAGTTCATATGAGACCCTGTATAAACGAAAATATTTTCTTTATATGCGGATTTGATTACTGGAATACTTTTGTAATTAAACTTTTTTTCTATCCGTATTATGTAAGGAGATATCCTCCGTTGTCGCACTCCGCGGATACCCTCCATATACAGGGTGTCCCAATAGTGCATATTCAGTCGATAGCGCCTTAGTCATTAAACTTAGTAGATAAGTTTAAATACGAAAGTTGTCTATTTTTATAAGCTGCATTATCTAAAAATAGTTTGGTTTCTACAGGGTGTTATATAAAAGCGGTACAATGTAGAACTTTTGATTTTTAAATAGAACACCCTATATATTATTTTATTTTTCGATTCTCTTTATAATTTTACATCTTTTTTATAAGAATTACTTACAAGCTAAATCTTACAGTTTTCTGAGATATTTGCAAAGTTAACTAAAAGCTGATATTTTTTATGTAGTAATTGAAGTAGAACGTATCTCAGTTATTTTTAAAGATAAAAAAATTATCTTTGGTATAGAATTTATTCACACATGAGCGTACTTTAATCTATTGTCAAAATTGGATTTCAATATACACGGTGATCACAAGAATTAATTCAATAACATAAATTTTAAAATGCTATATCTTCATTTTCTTAACTGACACACCCTATATTTTTTAACGCTTTGTCTTCGTCTATTAATCGGCTTTAATTTTTATTAAATATGTTCTATACCTATCTCTAATAGTTTCGAAGATATTTAAGTTTGTTAAATTTTTTTCGTTGATAACACTGATGAAGAGTAACATTAGTCGGTCAAAGCAAGCTGTGGATACACAAGAAACTAAAAAATATTAGCTGAAATACATAAATTGTAATTATAATAAATATTGTATGAAACCACCATTTTTAAGAGATATTTGAGATGCTTTTAAACGATTCATCGTAAAATTAAACAATTTAATCAAAAGAGCGTAAAACAAAAGATGAACGAAAACAAATGAAGAAATCAAACTTGTCAAACAGTGCTAATATTTGTGTAGTATTGTATACTTACTTCCTAAATTACAAAATGAATTTTTTGAAAGAAGAACTTGTTAATATGATTTACGTCCTTGGTGAAGCGATAAAATTGTCTTTTAGCTCTTTAAGCAAAAATTTCCAAATACACGACACCCGCAAGTTTCAGCATTTGCAAGATTGAAAGAGCGTTTCGAGCAAACAGGCAGTATTCATTACGAAGACAATTTAGAACGAGAAAGAACCGCAATTAATGAACAGTTAGTTCTTCAATCCGTGATTGAAAATCCTCAGTTTTCTTGCCGACAATTGGAATTAGAAGTTGGAGTTTCAAAAACATCAGTTAATAGAATTATAAAAAAAATATAAATATCATCCATACCATGTCCAACTTGCACAAGAATTAGACGAGGATGACTTCGTTAATAGATTAAACTTTTGCAATTGGGCCATAAATAATAATTTAGAAAAACCTAACTATTTTAGCACGATCTTATTTACTGATGAAGCTACTTTCCACAAAAATGGATACGTTAATAGACATAATTTCCATTATTACGATACTGAGAATACCAGATTTATAATTCCTGTTGATCATCATACAATTTGAAACTTTTATTGAAGATTTACCGTTACAAACCCTTAGAGAAATGTGGCTGCAATTAGATGGCGCTTCTCCACATTTTAGCGGAAACGTAAATTATTTAAATATCCAGTTTCAAAAGAAATGGATTGGAAGAGGAGGGCCGATCTCCTGGCCTGCAAGATCGCCTGACTTGACAAAGCTGGACTTTTTTCTTTGGGGTTGGATTAAAGAAAAAAAAAGTCTATCAAACTCTTCCAACGACTGTAGATGATATGAAGACAAGAGTTAGAGACGTCATTCAAAACATAAATGTTACCAGGTTACGAAAAATAAATTTGTCGTTTATTCAAAGACTTCATGTTTTCCAGCAACAAAATGGTGGTCACATTGAACATTTATTATAATTTTAAGTGTTTGTATTTCAGTTAACATGTTTTTTAGTTTCTGATGTATTCATAGCTTGCTTTGACCGACTAATGTTACTCTTCTTCAGTGTTATCAACGAAAAAAATTGAACAAACTTAAATATTTCCGAAACTATTAGAGATAGGTATAGAACATATTTAACAAAATGAAAGCGACTAATAGACGAAGACAAGGCATTAAAAAATATAGGTGTGCCATTTAAAAAATGAAGATATAGCATGTTATTGAATTAATTTTTATGATCACCGTGTATATTGAAATCCAATTTTGACAATAGATTAAAGTAAGCTCATGTATGAATAAATTCTATACCAAAGATTATTTTTATCTTTAAAAATAACTGAGATACCCTACTTGAATTACTACATAAAAATGTCAGTTTTTAGTTAACTTTGCAAATATCTCAAAAAACTGTAAGATTTAGTTTGTAAGTAATTCTTATAAAAAGGATGTATAATTATAAGGAGAATCGAAGAATTAAATAATATATAGGGTGTACTGTTTAAAAATCAAAAGTTATATATTGAACCGCTTTTATATAACACCCTGTAGAAACCAAACCATTTTTAGATTATGCAGCTTATAAAAATAGACAACTTTCGTATTTAAACTTCTCCTAAGTTTAATTGTTAAGGATTTATAGACCGAATATGGACTATTGGGACACCCTATATATATATATATATATATATATATATATATATATATATATATATATATATATATATATATATATACTGGCCGCAATACAGAAATGAACACACAGTAAACGCTGATGTATTTTAATGGAATTTTCAGAAAACGTGTATTTTATTACTATTAACAAACGATGAAAATATTAGCAAGATACAATAAAGATTAATCAAGTAATCATCGACAATGAAACAGAAACTCTTTCTTTTCATTTGACGTTAGTTACTTAAGTGTTAAAGTTAAGCATATTTGTTAGCTTAACAAGTAAACACATTAAAGTTGAAATTATGCCTCCTATACGACATCGTGTTAATCGAGTTTGAACATGGCAGAACAATCGGTCTACGAGAAGCCGGATTATCAATTCGTGATGTTGCCGCTCGCATAGGATGCAGTGTCTCCACAATTTTCTTATGTTAACGAATATGGTCAGGAAATAATCAGCAACGACGACGTTTCCGTCCTGGACGTCCCAAACGCACTGATCGTGAAGATCGTACTCTTCGGCTTGTAGGTATTCGGGATCGTTTTTCATCAACAAGGGAAATTGGTGATAGATGGAGACAATTAACTGATCATCAAATCTCCTTACAATCGACGTATCGAGGAATTCGATCTTTTGTGCTGAGATGATACCGACTATTGCTTTATCTAACTCTAACTCCACGCCATCGTGCTTCACGGCGTCAATGCTGTAACAAGAGATTGCATGCGAATTGGCAATGGAATCCAGTCATCTTTGTTGACGAATCTCTCGAATTTACAGTTTTCTGTACAACATACTGGTCTCACTAAAGGTGTGATGATGTGGAGGGCTATCTGACATGGAAGCAAATCTCCTCTACTAGTTATTGAGGGAATATTACATGAAAATCGGTACATTAACAACGTTCTTGAACCAGTATTAGCGCGATATCCGCAAGAAATAGAAAATTCAATTTTTTAGCAACACAATCTTTTATTTCTTTTCATTTGGCTCCATACCATTTCAAATTGGGTTGAAATCGCTATAGTGTACCTACTTCAACTATATTTACTCTTTCAAGGTCTGTATCTACATTTTGATGTTCCTTACTTGAAAAGAAGTTATATTCATTTACTATAATAATTATTGCTTGTGCTTCTGTGGACTTTTTGTTGTTCCAGCGTAGATCATCTGTATGATCTACGCTGGAATAATAGTTAAAATATACAAAAATTAATAAAATGTTGTATAATCTTATCAAAGTTGCACTATAGCTGTGCAAATTTTTGAATAAGGGTCTCGTCTTCAAGTAAAACAAGCCTTTCTTCCATTTTAATAAAAAACTAAACAATCACTACAACCGTTACAAATTGTTGTTTACAGTATCATGACAAAATAGAAAATTGATTCAACATTTATAAGTAAAGCAAGTGGTCATTAATGATTTCTAATTCACATTATACTACTAGAGTATGCAGTTCGATCATATTTTTATTTTAATAATTTTTATTTCTGACAATAATTAATTTAATTGTAACATTTTTCATTTTACTAACCTCAGCTACCTCTCCGCGTGATACGCTACTGAGTCGGCAAATAATGTTTTAAGACGTTTGAAGGTCGTATTTGTTATTATATTGGTCTTTTGCTATTGTAACGTTGTAGGAAAGGATGGAAAATGCGGTTCAAACGCCAACGCAGATATACCGGCTTCAATGCCCTTTTTACTGTAACAGCAACTAATGGGTATGACGTTGTTAACTTGTTTACAGATGACTTTAGTTCAATTTACACTACTGATTCTGGCATTAATTTTAATCAAGATTTCCATGAGATAAAATGTGTTCATATTAGTAACATCAACATTACTGAGTAAATGATACCTTCCTAAATAAATTACTTAAAAGCAGCTTAGTTGCAGGACGAGACGGAATTCCTTCCTATGTGGTTAAGGAATGCTCTTATGTTCTTCTTCACACTATTCAATTATTGTTCTTGAGAGAGATTAACGAAGGAGTTTTCCCTAAAAATTTGAAATATGGTTATATTACACCAATTTTTACAACTAAAGGTAAGGCAGATATTAAAAATTATTGGGCAATTACAATTATGTCAGCTATTCCAAAGCTTTTTGGAGGTAATGTTACGAGTATTTAATTGCAATTGCCTAAAGATACGGTTATACCAGATGAACAGTATAGCTTCCTAGCCGATGTCTTACAACAAATCTCTTAAGTTATCAGCATCACATCTTGAAATGCTTTGAGAAATATACAGTTAGATGCAATATACGCGGACATTGAAAAGGCGTTTGATAATATTAACCACTCATTTCTTATATCAACACTCTCTCATGTCGGTTTCTGTTATCCGTTGTTGTCTTGGCTTAGGTCTTATCTTATTGATTGTAGTCAAAGTATAAGAATTTTGATTCTAAATCTACATTCACTACATCTGGTGTACCACAAGGTACTAACTTGGCTCCATTGCTATTTTTAGTTTTTATTAACGATATCAAACGTGTATTTCAATCTTCTAAAATTTTTCCAGATTTTGGAGTGATTCTTCTGATCTATCCTTTCAAAGTCATTGGGTTTCAAATAAAGCATTTAATTAACTGGGATTTGTTTAGTTGTGCACAACAATTCCGCACCGTTGTCGCTTTACTTGCGAACCACAAGGACGTGCAAAGTTCACTCCGTGACCCTAAAGCGTGACTGCGCTTATCAACGCCTAGTTCCTGCGATAGCCAGCAATCATTTATTACTGGTAATAAACCTTACTGATAATTAGCAGATAGTTCTTCAACTATTAATTATCATCCCCTGCGGGGGTGAATTACATGTGTTGCCATGTCGGTTCAGAAATGGAAAGCTGATAACCTTTTTCCACCTATCACCTATTTACAAAAAAAAAATATCAATGGAATCCCCCGATTGACTACTCCAAAAAAACAAATAGTGCTTACCTAACTATCTCGAACCGTCTGCCTCAAAACAAACAGAGTTCAATGAACTACATCAAATAAAAATAGCGCCTGTCTTTCATCATTACCCCGATTAACCATAAGGAAGTTGTAAATGATATTAAATCTATTATCAAGGATGATTTTTCAACAGTACTCAACCTATCATCACTGAAAATCACCTTATCAAGTGAAAATGATTTTCCACCATTAGTCAAACATTACCTAACGAACAAAACTGAATTCCACACGTAGCAAAACCGCAACAGCAAACCACTTTCGGTAGTTATAAAACAAGCCCCTCCTTAGCTAACTAAAGAAGATACATAACATGCGCTTGCAGCTATCAACCTCCCCATAACACGAATTTCAAGGCTTTTAAATAAAGGTAAAACGCCCATCTCTGTTTGTGCGATCACCGCAAATGCAAAGGAAAATGAAATTTTTACCGTCAAAGAAATATATCACACGGTAGTTACTATAGAATCACACAAATTTAATCGTAAAACACCCCAATGTCACAGATTCTAACGCATAGGGCACACCAAAACTACTGTAGACTTCAACCACGATGCGTAAGATGCCAAGGAAATCACTTGTCCACCGACCGTGGTAAACCTCGAAGTGATACCCCAATTTGCATTAATTGTGTAGGAAACCAGCCCGCTAACTTCCCGGGATTCAAATACTTCCATGAATCAATGAATCACTAAAGCAAACGACCTCAAAACGCAACTCCAATAACAAGTAAACCTAACAGTAAGCCTGCACCTGCTAAAAGTATACGAAACCTCCCTCCTCTCTCAAACAATACAATCAACGCACTCTCACCCAACTTATCTTGGTTGCCGAAAAATAACTCTGCACGGCCCGAAATTTCCCCCATAATCAACACTATTCTCTCATCCTTCTTAAACCTCCAGCCTCTCATTGAACAAATCAAGCAATTCATATTATCAAATCTTCTTCCTTCTCTGCTTAATTGACAACAGAACTAAAACTCTCGTTCAGTTAAAACTACTTAACTGGAATGCTAATGGTATCATAAAACTAAGTTTATTTAAGTCTTTCCTTATGAGATTCATCATGTTTATAAACATCCAAAGAAACAACTTCTCAAAAAAGACATCTCCACTATTTTCAATACCAATCAACCCACACTTCTTATAGGAGACATGAACTCCAAAGATATGATATGGGGTGTAGAACAACAAACCCAGCTGGAAACAAACTTTTTGATCTAGCATCTGCTCACGCTTTCCAAATAAAAGCCCCCTATGAACCTACGTACTACCCGTATAGAAGCGACCACGAACCAGACATTCTGTGGACATAGTCGCCCATAAGAAGTTTAACAAATAATTCTTTCAACAAGTTCTTACTGAACTGGATTCTTACCTATTATAGTCACGTTTATACTATCGCCAGCAAAACATATTCCGGAACCGAGATTAATAAATGGACTAGTAATTTCGGACAACTTTCGTGTCACGCTCGACCAACAGTTTAAATATCCCAACGATCTTCTAACCCCAAACGAAATCGATCAAGTCATCATACATATGAGCACAACCATTTCTGATAGTGCCACCAAAGCCATCACAGCTACGTATAAACGCGAAGTAAATATCAACCATTTTTCACCCAAACGTATATTGAGCCTAATTAAACAAAAAAGCACACTGCGAGAAGAGTGGCAGAGAAGAAGAAATCCCACAACATGTGAATAACTTGTCACATCGTATTAAAAAGGAACTTGACGCCTACCGAATTGAGATACACCAAAAACACATTAGCAACCTCCAACCAAGCGACACGGGCTTGTGGAAAACAACGAAACGTATTCTGCGCCAACCAAATGAGATACCTCAATTCCGTCAGGAACTGAAACATACTACTCAGATGATGAAAAATGCGAAGCGTGGCTGGCTATTTAGAAAACACCTTTTCTTCTGCAAATCCCGTAGACCCAGTGTACAAAAATGTAATAAATTATGTAGACACACAACAACCAATCGCAGAAACCAATTTCAAATCAACATCTCCCGAAGAACTTGCTTCTATAATCAAAACACTCCCGATAAGTAAATCGCCCGGATACGACGAAATATCGAATCTCATACTCAAAAATCTATCAAAAAAAGCTCTAGCACACCTAACAAGCACATTTAATGCCTGCCTAAGAATTGGGTACCTTCCGAACGTTTAGAAACATGCAATTATTCTAATGTTTCCCAAACAAGTTAAAGATAAGAAACAAATCACCAGCTATCGACCCATCAGTTTGCTAACAACAATCTCGAAGCTCTTTGAGGTCATTCTTCTCCGACTTAATGAGGAATTAACTAAAGTGAATATTCTTCCCACCTTTCAGTTTGGGTTCAAAGAAGGCCACTCCACTTTCTATCAACTTCAGCGTATGACCGAGACCATTGAACGAGGATTTGAAAGCAAACAATACGTTACCACCTTGTTCCTAGAGTTAGCGCAAGATTTTGACCGTGTGTGGACATAAGGCCTAAAATATAAAATAACATATCTGCACTTACCCTAGTATGTTAAGTCCTTATTGTTTTCGTTCCTCGAAAATCGTACTTTCGCCGTCGAAATACACACATGCTGATCGACTACCAGAGCGATATACGCAGGGGTCCCTCAAGGTAGAATACTGGGTCCCATCCTATCCAATATCTACATGTATGACATTCCCGTTTCCAACACTAACCTTGTTGTGTTCGCAGACGATACGGTTGTGCTGACTAAAAATGAACATTTAGAATTACCTACTGCTGAATTTCAAGCTGCTACCAATATCCTAAGCAGATGGTTCAAACAATTGAACCTATCAATTAATCATTCTAAGTATGTCACAAAAATATTTTCCCTGCTGAAAACTAAAAAACTCATCTTTTGACCACCCCATCCAGTGGAACGCTAAAGACGAGCCCGTAAAATATCTTGGTATCTACCTCGGCTAAATTGGAAATATCGTATACTGAAAAAACTTTACCCAATCATCAACAAAACCTTGTCCATGAGAATCGACTGTACGACTTTAATGTATAAATCATTCATACGTCCTTTAGTCCTTCACGGGTGTATGATATGGGCTAATATATCAAAAACCACTTTGAACCGAATCCAGACCCTACAAAACAAATTTTTTTGAATGATGGTCAACGCTCCCTGGTCAAGTCAGCAGCTCCACTACGAACTAGACCTACCTACCATCGAGGAACACATCTCATAACAACCTAATCAACTGCAGTGGTGCCAACTCTTAGAAACTAGGAAAAAGAAATATTCACACACGTCTAAAATGCCAGCTACCCCAAGACATATGCGAAAGTGATAGTGGTGAGGAACAAGTGTTTAACAACACTTAAATAAATTTAGTGATCAATCTGCTAAGTAAAAGTGACTGTTAACACTAGCTTTTATTTCAAGTGGTTGCCAATTACCATTCCTATTGTTTCATTCTGTTAAGTATCATTTGTTAAAAAATAGCTTGTATAACGTATACATTATATTGAGGAGCAGGAACAAGTTCTATTAAAAAAAATTCGCAGTACTTATGTTTTAAAAACTTTGCTTCACTTCGCTAAATCCTTGAATACTGCTATCAGATGTAGTCACCCCATTATTCCATCTACAAAATAAAACTGGAAAAGATTCGATATATATTTTTACCTTTTTTTTCGATTCAAAACACGGTTATTTACTGAAATCTACGCTTATTACTCTGTCCTTATATATTTAAACAGAAACGCTTTGCTGGCTCGTCGACAATTTTTTGATCTTTTATTTCTTTTTAAACTAATAAATGGAAATTTAGATTGCTCTTCTAAGTCTGATTAAGTTTTATATATATATATATATATATATATATATATATATATATAGAAAATCCTTAGATTTAACCATTTCAAAAAATTTACAGCATCTCCAATTGAGAGAATGATGCGATTGGTTAATGAGAATTCAAATATAGAATTGTTTAAAAATTTTTTCTTAATTCTTTTATGAAATTATTGTTATTGAATATTGATGGAACCTTTGTTTAGAATATTCAATCATTAGAGTTGTTTAAAAATTTTAATAACGTTTTGTAGTTATTACATATTGTTTTACAGACTATTTACTTGAGCTTGTAAGTTTCGATTAGGTATTTATGTATCTGTTAGCATGGTTTACATTTGTACCTATATTATAAGTCTTGCACATTTGTTATGTTAATCAATTTGTAACTGTTGTTGGGGCCATCCCGTATATTAAAGTTTATTATTATTACTATTATAATATAAAATTGTCTTGAAATCAATCAGTATTCATATTATTATGAACGACTAAGTTCAAAAGTAAACATGTAATTAAAAATTATTATTAATTTTATTAAATACATAAATAAAAAGTTTAAGTCGAGTAGGATTTGAACCTACGACATGTACTTAGCTAAACTTTTGATTTATGCATTTAATAAAATTAATAATATTTTTTTATGACAGTATTCATATTAATTATAAAATTTACGTTAATTATATGGTTTATTATACCTTAACCATGCAGTTTGATAATACGTTCATTTATTTATTTTTGTACACTTTTTAAAAAAAATTGTACATCATTAATTATATACTGTATATAATAGTGTAAGAATAAATAAATTTATAGCTTAATTTTTGCAATGCCACATAATAAATAACACTATCAGCTATTTCCTTATACATTTTTTTTTATCAATGCATACTTTAAAAAGTTGTCGATTTGCATTTTAATAACACTAATATGTGTGGTGAGGTCCAACATAAATTTGTATCACGATTGATTTATTTAAATCCGCAGACAGAATTTGATTATCAGTAGATACGAAAATGAGTTACTATAGCATAATCAAAGCAATATGTATGTATTTTTTACGAGTTTAGTAATGAAACTGGAAGTTAATTTATAAAAAATGGAATAACATTAAAATTAATGAATTTTCAAATATTAAAAATTAAAAAAAAATGATTATAGAATTTAACAGCTACTGTGGTAATTTTTAATATTTTCTCAAATTTCTTCTATTACTAACGTGACAGTTATTAAGGTATTAAAGGCGTTATCAATAAAATAACGGATAAGGTGGCCAATGTACCTATATCTGGCGACTGCGTACGTTAATTTATACCGCCCGCGGTGTTTTATGTTATCCTTAAAAAAATTTGTAAAACAGCGTTACCTATGTTTTCATAATGCGAATCATTTAATTGATACTGCTTTTAAATTAGTAAGGCGACATTAAATCGAAATCTATGTATGAGAAGGAATTTATCTATTTAAAGATTGGATGGATAAAATGAAGTGTTAATTACTTATACTACATCTAATTGTTTTCCCTATATTCACTTTGAATTAAATATTACAACAAAAATCCAAATTATTATATTTTTCTGGTTGTGTTACTCATGGGTGTATTTGGCACTTGTGGTATAGACGAGACAGGCAACTCCATTATACTCAACATACTCGCATGGAAAATTATCAAGTGCGGCGTTTCATGATAATTGATTAAGAAGAAATGATTGGCTAAATTTAATTAGTGACTACAGATTCTTGTATCTAAAACGAAGTCGTACTTCACGACCGATTCGAAAAAATATCTTCTGTAATATTCATCGTAATATTGAGGCATTTTTGGGTTTCCTATCCTGCAAACTACATGAGCTATTGCCTGCGTGCACCGTCTGCCACGCTACATTCTTATTCTTACGATAACACGTAAGATTGATACAGTTTGGCGAATGGAAGAGTGTGTCGGTAGCTCAACATTACGTGGAGATGTTACGGTCGGAAATGAAATTAACACGGCAGGTAACAGATAATTAAAATGCACCGGACTAGCTCGGTGGGACAGAGGGCGTGTTGAATTTAAAAATACTGAAGGTGGTTAGTCGTTTTATCGAAAGTCGCAAATAAGGGTGCGTCGCAAGTCAAATAATGGGCGCCAGACTATTATTAAGACGAAACCGATAAGGATACACGTAAATAAATCATCCTTCAACAGTCAAAAGATCTCACTCACTTTACGTTGGCTACCTCTAGGTGCACGTCGGAGATGCTTCGAAACATTAGCTCTAGAACAAATCTCGCAATATCCGCACGCTCAAATATTAAGGCAGCGTGTACGCAAATCAGCTGTTGGGGTTGATTGATTTCTTTAATTTAATTTTACGTTACGTTACCCCCAGCGCTTGTAAACAAAATATCCTCAACAAGACAAAAAAAATAAACCACGCTAAATGGTCCGCTTAATTATTACTAAATCATGTTCAAACACTAATCATCTCCAAAGCTCTGCCATCAACCGAACTCAAACTAAAATAATTAGACATAAACTTCATTTGAAACACGAAACGGGTAGTGTCTAATTATTTGTTATTTATATTTATGCATCCCAGTGCATGTATGTTATAGGTGCCTTAACATCTACCCATGCATGCATGTTAAATAGGGTGTAACATGTCACTGAACAATAAATTATAAATATAGTGGTATGTGTTTTTTTACAATAAGCTATCTTTCACATTAAAATGATTGTATATTAATTATAAAACATTGTGACTAAGTATTTAAAATCAAGATATATTGTTCCCTGAATGAATGTTTGTTTTCTGATTCACACTTGTTATGTAAGCATGTTTTCTATTATATGTTCACGTTATGTTGTAATATGTACTTTATACAAATATACGGTGATAGTAAGTACATTTATATGATGCATTTATTTTGATGTTGATGTTAACTTCCTTATTGTATACTCTGTATTTGATAAATCTATGTATTGTCCATTCCTGATAGTAGACAAGGTCAGGGATTCATTTTAATTGGTGTATCTTACTAGAAATGACCAAAAGTAAATGTCAAAAGAAAAAGATCGTGTTAATTTGGCGCAGAACTTTACACCATGTAACTGGTATAAACCCTCATTGTGTGAGGCAATTTTATTGCTCACATCCAGTCTGTAATGTTGAGTCCCTGTAACATATTAGGCAGGTCTCTCACTGGAAGTGTTCTGAAATCTTCCGGTTCCATTTGTGAATATCCGAAAATGCGCTGTCTTTTCTTAGACAATGCATTGCAGTTGCACAAAATGTGCATAACGCTTTGGGGTTCGTAACTTCAGAATTTGCAGGTGAGCGCTCCTGTTAGTTTCCCAATCCTTTCAAGGTGTACTTTAACTGCCGTGTGTGTGTGTCCTGTTAACGCTCCCGTTAAAGTTCTAAGATTCTGTCCACTTAACCGAAGTAGTTCTGAAGATCTTTTTGATCAAGGAATACCCATGAAGGCCTTGCTGTGTGTTAATCCTAGTCTATTACTCTAATATTGCTTATGCTGCTTTGACATCAATTGGTTGACGTATCTGCGGACAGCATTTTGACTTACTCCTAGAACAGGTTCTTTCCTTTAAAGCGAACTAAAATAATTAGACATAAACTAGATAAACGTCATTCAAAAATCCTCTAATCTGTTACGTCAAAAAAAACAATCTGAAACTAAATTCGTCAATTTAAGGAAATTACTAGTGGTTACTTTCAAAATAAATCAATAACATTTTAAATCAAACTTTTAGTAATTCTTTTGGTTTGAATATTTAAATCACCACTTTCCGTAAATTATTGCTTTCACTGGTCGGGAGAAGATCACAAATAATGCTATAAACTTCAATTACCTGTGAGTAAAACCAGAAAAACACACAACAACAACAATGCACATATGTTAACACTACTTAATATTCAATTTAAATCTTAAAAAATTAAAATAGGAAAGAACGCAATTCGGGTTAACTTGCAAGCTCATATGATCGCCTTAATTTTAAATTTCGTTGATAAAGTTATCCAGCTATAGTTAAAATTCTAAAACGTTTACGTAACCAAATGGTCACTCAAGATCAATTTTCTAATGCGAAATCCTCATACACATAACTATGTAGTGCATTTAATTAAACATTAAAAAAAATACCAAAGTGCGCAAATAAAAGCAATTCGTGAAGCTTAATTTACAACATCGTGAAAGCATCAACACGTCAGCTAAAACTACTACGTTTATTCTCTTTATCTCCAAATAATTGCCTTTAATCTTAACTTAATTCGGTCAGGTTCGGGCACACAACACTCCACCACAAAATATATATCAAATCCGCATAAAAACTCCTACAATTCAGGAAGCACTGGGTAAACACTATCCTGATTTCGGAAAAGTAGGTCTAGTTGACCATGATAAACCACACAAAGTTATCCGGCCTTATGGACCACCAAGAAAAACCGCACAAAGGCGAACGGACCAGCAGTCCACAATATATTCAAGGAAGGATCGGGAACATCGACGGTAGAAGTGGTGCCGTCCCCTATACCACAACTATCTTCACCAAATCCAGAGCAAAACTGAAGATATACATTCAAAAATTCTTCAGTTACGTCATATTCAATTTTAAAATAACCACCAATCTTACTGCTGATTACATTGAAATCAAATCGGTAAGCTGTACTGCAAAAGAATCTTGGTTCCATTCCTGTATTAAGTGTCGTCAGAAGCTTAATACAACACAATTTAGAATTTTACATCTCAATAACAAATAGCGTTTTTAATTTTAAACCATACAAAAATGTATGTGGTAATTACGATTATAATTTAAACTAATTCTAACAAAGAAATTCAAATTAAACTAAATACGACAGATTCTAATCCGAAATACGATAGAAAGCTTTTTATAATAATAGCAAAAGTATGTCAAATTAATTTTAACTTTATGAAGGCACATAAAAACAACGAACTGCGTTAGCGTGAAATGATTAAATAGAAAAAGAAACGAAAAGAAAAAAAATACGTATATATACAGGACGTTCAAACACATTACAACGATAGCTAATGTTCGAAACAAGAAAATGTTTATCCAACTGCAGAAGTGACAGCAAACACGTACAGCCAAGAAACAGAAACCTCAAATGCTACTAATTTGTGTGGTCAATCAACATTATAATTTTGTCTTTAATGTTAAAAAGTAAACGGTTCTTCTAATTCTACCTTATCTATGCAGTTTAATTGATAACTTATTATATTTGGGGCAGATAGATCTAATGTGATTTATTTCGCATTTGCGGGCGTTATTAAAAATGACCCCCATTACTAATCAATGGGCTTATTAGGTTTCCGTTCGTTATTTGTTAAATAATGTGCCCTGTATCAGTGTTACAGTTCTGTAAATAAGCAAGGGTGACAAGCGGGCAAGGTACTATAAAGGTACGATGTGCACATTAGCGGATATACATTTTAAACTAAAGTCGTAGGAGAAAAATTAGGGTTTTAAAAATAGCAACTAAGTCCTATTCTGCTATTAACACCTAAATATTCTTTAAAGAACAATTATAAGGGATCTGTGTGATTAAATAAATCGAAATGGAATATAAAAATTAGTCGTCGTAGCGTGTCAATTTTGGGTGTAGCATTTTTAAAATTGAATTGCTGTTAGTGTTAAGCTTTGTTTGTTTTGATTCGGGCATAACTTGTATACACGGTTAACCATGAAACCCGTTCATTACAAAATGTTCGACTTTCTACTATGATAGTACAATGAGATTTGGTTTCAGGCTAGGATCGACCATTTTGAATCCAAGTAAAATATCTTCAAATTTGCAGAACTTCCGGTTATACCATTATAACTTGGCGCATAACGTGCAACTGTGTACCACACAACACCTACACGTGTTAATGTGCGGGCGTGCAGTATACGGTAAATACATACATAAACGTCAAATTTAATAGTCTTGGCCTGCGTTTGCATGTAAAGATTATGAAGGTTCAAAGTAATGAAAAATTATTATTAATTTTATTAAATACATAAATAAAAAAATACTTATCTCTTTTGGGTTTTTTTAATGGTTTATTTTAAATTATACAATCTAAACGTTTCAATAACACTTACAGTTATCTTCGTCAGTAGTAATTCTGTTAAAGATGTTGTAAACAATTTTGTCAAAGTTGAAAAATTAAAACATAAACATCAACTTTGACAAAATTGTTTACATCTTTAACCATTTTTTAACAGAATTACTACTGACGAAGATAACTGTAAGTGTTCTCGAAACGTTAAGATTTGTATAATTTAAATTACACCATTAAAAAACCCAAAAAAGGCAAGTATTTTATTATGTGTGATAATGGTGAAAGTTTACATTTTCACATAAATAAAAAGTTTACCTCAAGTAGGATTTGAACCTACGACATCTATTTTGCTAGGGTAGCGCTCTAACTAACTGAGCTATCGAGATACAAGCCCCAATCGATGTAAATTTTGTCTTTATGTATGTAAAACTGATGTAAATTCTAAATATAATGAGATTACAGTCAAATTACTTGTATTAATAGAATGTGAGCCTGCCATACCGCAAGGATTTACACAAATCAAGGCGACTCGACTAACGTTAATTTATTATAAGTTTTTGTTATGAACTAATAAGTTCATAACAGAAACTTATAATAATGTTTTAGTAATTTCTCCTAAATCCTGGGGTATAAGAAATCCCGAGCTGAGCTCCGCCTGCATTGAAATAAGTACCGCAAACACATACTATGCGTCTCCACATGCTTGATCATATATGTATCGACGCTATGACACAGACCTAGATACAACTATTGTGACGTCATGATAATGGTCTTTATGCTGTATGAGCCTTCGCCAGCTGACACTGTAGCGACGCTAAATCTCTATTGATAATTTGCTTATTGTGCCTTATATAATATTAAAATAACTGCCACAGCAATATTAAACAGCTTAAGAATTTTTAATAGTCGTATTTCAATAATATCTAGTTCTTTCTAGTAATAATTAGCGCTGATAAAGTGGGAGTATATTTGGAGGTCATGATTTTGAATTTGAATTTCTGTTTCAATTTTCTCTTCACTTCATAGAAACCACAAACGTTTATGTAAGTAAGTAGACTAATATTCTTCTCGAGAAGGTGTGTACGTTGACGGCATCGTTAAGTTTGTATCCTTATATTATACTAAACTCTACTGTATTATACTGTCTTTATTACCAAACAAGCTACCCGGACCATGATTGTAACGCCATAATTCCTTACTCGCAGCCTCTACCACAACAATGGCTAGTAAGTTATACATTATAACTGATAAATAGCGACGTTTTAAATTTAAATGTCAATATTAACTTTAATATAGCACACACGGTCAAATATGTCTAGAAATATACACGCGCGTTCATGTGCGGTTGGACACTTTCTGATATTCAAAGTTATATATTTGGTCATTACTTCTCAAGTTTGAAGTAAAATAAATCTAGAGTGGAGCGCCGGCATTAAAATACGTACGTCAAACATGTTACACGGATCCCCATACTCTCGATAATGTGCATTCATTCATGTACGTACGGATGTTTTCATAATTTACTAGAAACATTTACGACTTTTTGTTACACACACCTTTGATCATGTGCGTACGCGGAAGAAGATGTGTTCGCCGTGTGTGCGAGCTGTAAACAAAATAGAATATTAAATACATATTAAAATCTACATATCTGAATGGTGATTGTCGGACCCAACATCGCTTATTTTCGAGTATTGTAGCGTATTTCTGAAAAATTACTTGTTGTTGCTAATCTAATCTATCAAATGGAACAATAACGAGCTTTTCGCGACGTTAAAGTACTGAGTTCCTCACAGTGACCGTCCGACGTACTAAAGGATGGAAGGACGGACAAACCGTTAGTGATGGCGCATTTCCCATTGTTTGAAAAATTCGCTAAAATATAACAAGTAGGAATGTATACAAAATTGACTGGTTAAGAGCACCAAAAGAATCACTTTTTCCACCGAATGTCTAAAATGTCTCGTTTGGGAGTTAAGGGATTTTCCTTTCAGTCTGATAATAATTATTTAAAAATTTCGACCGTATGTGACAAGAAATCTGGTATCTTAGGAGTTTTTACATAAACATGTCGAATAAACAATTAGTTTGTTAGTTAACATTCCAAAAAAAAACTTCTAATTACCGTTCGTGGGAGAACAGCAACATCTGTCTGAATTACGCGAAATTTTCTGACTGAACTCGCTTGCGTAGTACGAATCGAAAAACATTTTGGGTACAACTTTTCAAGTTCACGTTACGAAATTCATACCATTGGTTCTTATTTCAGATATTGTAGTTTACTGGATTTTGGAGGTAATTATTTGAAATCATTTAAATAGACGTAAACATATTAGAAGACCAAAGAAATGGTTGTATGTTGGTCGATACTTACATGATGGCGCAATGTCGTTAAAAGGTATTTTTTTTTTGCTACGGGACATTACCGCTAATTAATGTAATTGATATATAACTGTATATCGCTAAATGATTAAGCTCTTAATTATCAGGAACTCTTGACCACATTAATAGATGTGGTGATTCCACATAAAACGAATTAATTAAATCATTCTAAATATAAATAACCTTTTGTAATTAAATGCATTAAGCGTAAATATTTAAGATAAATCATAATGTTCTTATATAACACCCATTTCTATATACATCCAAATTTTTTTCATGCTCTTCTATTTAAATGTAGAATGTTGGTACGATTAAATGTGTATAATCGTGAGTTAATAGTCGAGAATGCTGAATTATAATTATTTACTAATTTTTCAATATACAGTCGAACACTATATGGAAAAAAAACTATTTCTTTTAACAGAGTATACTTCTAAATTTCATAAAAATATGTAGATATAACCGCCGCCTCTGGACCAAAGCACGAAGAACGTTATACTCGGATAACCGGGTATGCTCAAATTGTCATTCAAAACAAAATACGTTTTATAATGACTATCATTTGTAACCAGTACGTTTGAATTTGAACGTAAATGTTTAAAATACTTGATAATAATAATAATTTATTAAATGGAAACGCCGTTGTGTGTACAGAAACCTTTATTTAATCTTTTTGTACAACCCGATACCTTTTTACAAGTGCTCCGTCCAAAGATAAGGAAAATTCTGGAACATTTGTATTCTCAACATATCAATTATTTTTTAACAATAATAATACTCCCGTTGGGCATTGGATTTCCCAAGTACCATAGAGAAACGCCTATCCGGTCATGTCTTTTAACAGCCCACATACACCTTTAATTACGCTAGTTCGCCAGTATTTGTAGACATTTCAAAGGAGTTTAAAATATGTATACAGATCATTGTAAAAAAATGTACTTCTCTCGACTTTTGTGCGTATGTATACTAACGTAAATACTGGATTGGTCGTAACTTAAATAATTTTAATTTTACGCTTTAGACGTTTATTGTTTTGTTATGAACTAATAAGTTCAAATGTAAATATGTAATTAAAAATTATTATTAATTTTATTAATTACCTAAATAAAAAGTGACCTCGAGTAGGATTTGAACCTAGAACCTGTACTTTGCTAGAGTACCCCGCTAACCATTTGAGCCCCAATCGATGTAAATCTTGTCCTTATGTTTATAGAACTGTTCTACAGACATAAAGACAAAATTTACATCGTTTGGGGCTTGAAATTTGGGGCTTGGGATAGCGCAGTTGGTTAGCGCGGTTCTCTAAGTGCAGGTCGTAGGTTCAAATCCTACTCGAGGCAAACTTTTTATTTATGCATTTAATCAAATTAATAATACTTTTTAGTTTATTGTTTTAATTTAAGAGTTATTAAGTCGATGCGTTTGTTTATGTTTTGTGTTTATTTTCAAATTATCGACAACTCAGTATTTTGAAAGTCTACTTACTTTATTAAAATCAAATATAAAACGGTGGCTGTTGAGAGCATCGACTGCGGCGGAAGTTAACTCTGTACATTCAGTTACAAACATGTATGTAAGGATGTTGTTTAGATCATCTAGCCAATAATCGAACTCACAATCGGTTTTTTGGAATATGATTAAGAAAGATACGCCTATGCGGCGACAAGTAATACTATCGTTACGTAATTTTTAACGCCTGTATCTTGGGAAGGAAATTTTTAATCGACAAATATAATGTTATTCTGCTTCAGAAAGTACGATGAGATAAAACCTTCCGTAACGTATCAAATGCTTCTGAGGGAATTCTTAAATAAAGAAAACCGGAGAACAATTTAACATATTGATTTTGTATAATATTTCAAGTCCAAGCTATATTCAGCATCCAGAATTCTTAGTTCGAGATTCGCATTTTGGAATTCGGAACTCTCAGTTCGTAATTAGGAATCCGCCACTTTGATAAAATCTGATGATAAATCAGGTACGGTCAATAATTGTAACCAATGAGTAAGTTTTCAAATATTGTTCATATTTTCTCAAAAATTAATCCAAAAATTTTCCTATTGCGCTGAAATTTATCGTAAAAAAGTTATTCCATAACACTTTATTATTTTATAGTCTTATGAAAATTATGGAATTAAGTGGTGTAAAAGCACATATAAATTGGGTTTTATAATAATACTAAATTACGTTTATATAATTAGGGTACTTATGAATCACAAAATCTTGATTCAAACTTTTTTTTATAAAAACGTGTAACATTCTTTTAAATTATTAGAATTAGTCTGAAAATTTATGGGGTTACTTAATGTATTATGTACCGGGTGGCCAACTAAGAACGGCCTTCGGCCATATCTCAGGAATGGATTATAGCACAGTTCGGGAAAAAAATTTTTATAACAAAAGTGGCCTCGAGAAACGCCTGGAAATTATTTTCAGAATTGTAGGTCCACCGCTAGGGGGCGTATTTGGCAGTTAAAATTTTAAAAAGCAAAATTTTTCAAAATTTACTGAATTAAGGGGCATATTAAATATTATAATAAGATTTCTCGACAAATTCTGCATATTTTTTATTTGACAAGTTTTAGTCTATCTCTTCAAATAAGGGGTGGGGGAGAGTAGAACCTTGTTACGAAAAACGCCTTTAATTCAGGTTATGCTTGACCGATTTTAATAAACTTAATGTTGTTTGAAAGAGCTTTTGTTAAACAATAGAACATTTGTAAATTTGAAGAAATCTGATTAATAACATAAATGCTAGAGGGCGCTGTTTAATATTTTTTTAACATTGTGTTTTCTCTTTACAATTTTAAATGGAAGCATAAAAATTTAAGTAGGTCTTTAAAGATTAAATTAGTAATTAAAAAATAGAAAACTGCAAGTCGATATCTTTTTCCTATCCTGAGATATCGTAAGAAACAGGTAAATGGCGGGAATTGTTCTTCCAACGTCTAGTAGGCTAGTTCGCGTTAACGGAAATTATTAAATTTCGCCTGGATGAAAAGATCTTATATTGGTCTGCTGTAATTTAAACTGTTATCGTACTAATGTTATGGTTGCCGCTAGATTACCTAAATGTAATGCTGTCTCTACTAACAATGAGAACAAATTATAAAATAATAATGTGATAAATCTAACATTTTTTTAATTATATAAGAATGTTATATTTCTTTTCAAGCGATGTGTTAGTAAATCAAAAGCATAAAATATCAATAAATAAAAAACAAATACAGTTTAAAATATGAATTACGATTTACTGATGACAACAAAATTGGTAAAGAGGGCCATGTAAGATATAAAATAAATTCCCTGTTGAAAACAAGCAAGCTATGATTTTCACGCATATGTCAAAAATTATTCATCGTGTTGCATTTAATAGACTTTCTTTATCTTTTCGTACCAAACTGATTCTTACAAATGAAGAAGCATTTGATATGTTGACAGTTTATTTTGAATGTATGAGAAATGCAACCGTTGCTGCTAGAGTGTATGCACTGCAGTACCCAAACAGACGGCATCACAACAGAAGACCGTGTGCGTACTACTGGAAATGTGAATCTTCCTGTGTACCGAAGACAACGCAGAGGTAGAACAGAGGAAAATTTAGTAATGTTTTAGCTTATGTACAGTACGCGAGGTCAAAGAATGCCTCGTGTCGCGCATGGATGTTCGTGCATTCGGCCGCACTCGTTAACGCAATAGCGACTGAAAGCATTACCAGTGGCGTCGGTGTCGCGTTTTCAATTATTCGTCACCAAACCACAAGAAATTTTAAAATATTTTATTTATTTGAATTACATATGAACAGTAATAGTTTAAACATTTATAAAATAAAAAAATAACCATGTTGACAAGTAATAAATTTTATATTTGAATTACAAATGAACACAACAGTTTAATCGTTTATCAAAATCAAAAAAGTATAAGTTCGATTTTTAATTATAGAAACAGAATAGGCTGTATTTTAATAGTATTATTCAGGATTTAAAAAAATTATAATATTTCTTAGGTAACCAATTTTTATATTTCCATGCACTTTGGGGAAAAATTACTCAAACGGCGATAATTACCTACTATAATAATATTAAATACTACTAACAAATAAGTCACACAATCGTTCATCACTAGACCAGCCACTTTCAGTTTCTGAATCGTCCCCCAAATTTATCACCAGTTTTTCGACTTGTACGTCAATCAGTATTTCGTTCTCTAAATATTTTTTTTCCTGGTCGATTACCTTCTTACAGCACTTTTGCCAGTTTTCTTGAGTAACAGCCGCTAATTGTTCTTCCAACAATCTTCTAACGTGGTTGAAGTTAAAGGTGGCATTTCTCTTTGCAACATTATTTTTCACTTGAGCCCAAATCAACTCAATCGGGTTTCAGTCCGGATGATAGGGAGGCAGTCGCAGCACCGTATCTCCTTCATTACTTAATATACAATCAAACTTGTACGTTATATGTTCCTTTTTGGGTAGCTTAATTAGTTCATAAAGTTGTGGTCTGTACATCAAAGGAGTGAACTGTATCTTTTTCTCTATTAACCACTTCACATATCTGCCTTTTTCAAATTACTTGTTGGAGCACGATCCACCTGAATATTATGGTACGGCGCATTATCAATAACCAAAACCGATTGTGGAGGCAAGTTTGGTAAAAGTTTCTCACGTAACAATTTTTCGTAGTTGCTACCATTCATCTGAATTGAATCTTTTGTAAGTAAAAATTCTTAGAGCCCTTATATCGGTTTTCTCTATTAAAAGTTTTCTATTATTCTCAGTTCGATGCCATTGAAATCGCAGGTCTTTTAATATAACACGTAAAGATGTAGCACCACCGTGCCAACCTAAGTCATTGTGAAGTTTCTCGCGTAGAGCAGGAATTGTCACCCGTGCACCCTCGGTCTTGTGAAAATTATATACCATATTGCGAAAAAGGCTCTTTTCGAAATCTTCCAAGTCGGTCACAGGACACGGACGTTGGCGTTTCTTGCTTGGAGTTGAAAATCTTGGTTTTCCCTCTTTTGTTGGACCTTTACCCTCTTTAATAATATTTGCCACTGATCTAACAGACACTTTTGTTGCTTCAGACACGGTTTCTTTTAATTGTTTCAAGGTATATGTGGGGTGTAAGTTTTTCAAATAACTGTACACATTATATATCACCTCACGCGTTTGACCACTTATTATTTGGCCACTTTTTCCCAATGTAGAACTCATATTTCTACACTCGCTTTTAAATCACAGTTGAAAACGAACTAACTAATAAAAACATTTTTGAATATTTGCTAATCTGTTGTTAATGATACTAAGGAATGTCAACTATTAGGATTTCTTTAATGAGAATTTATGCAAATGCCATTAGCATTACATGCGCCGCAAAACTACTTATTTATTTTACTATGTATTGTGAAAGTATTTGTTGTTTATACATATTTGTCTAATAAATTTGAGTATTATGAGCTTTAAAATTCACATAGGACACGAAATGGTTCACTGTCGTTTTGTTGCAATAATTGTAATAAAGTTAAATTAACGAGTACGTATGCAAATTAATAACAGAAATAAATAATTAATTAGTGTTATCCATGATAATAAACGGAACGCGCTTTTGGTGGCGACGCCACTGACATGCCACGCTTAAGAGACTTGAAGTTGGACGAATGCGCATCCAACGTTCAGGCATTCTTTGGTCGCGCGGACTGTAAATGTTAACCCTCATTCAAGCATTAGCGACAGCATTACATTTAGGTAATCTAGCGGCAACAATAACATTAGTATGATAACACTTTAAATTACTGCAGATCAATGTAAGATCTTTTCATCCAGGCTAAAATTTAATAATTTGCGTTAACGCGAACTAGCCTACTAGACGTTGGAAGAACAATTCCCTTTACCTGTTTCTTACGACATCTCAGGATACGAAAAAGATATCGACTTGCCGTTTTCACTGTGTTATTACTAATTTAGTCTACTTTTTAAAGACCTACTTAAATTTTTATGCTTCCATCATTGATTAATATATTAATCAATGCTTCCATTTAAAATTGTAAAGAGAAAACACAATATTATAAAAATATTAAACAGCGCCCTCTAGCATTTATGTTATTAATCAGATTGCTTCAAATTTACAAATTTTCTATTGTTTAACAAAAGCTCTTGCAAACAACATCAAGTTTATTAAAATCGGTCAATCAGAACCTGAATTAAAGGCGTTTTTTCGTAACAAGGTTCCCACTCTCCCCCAACCCTTATTTGAAGAGGTAGACTAAAACTTGTCAAATAAAAAATATGCAGAATTTGTCGAGGAATCTGATTATAATATTTAATATGCTCCTTAATTGAGTAAATTAAAAAAAAATTTGCTTTTTAAAATTTTAACTGTGCGGTGGACCTACAATTCTGAAAATAATTTCCAGACGTTTCTCGAGGCCACTTTTGTTATAAAAATTTTTTCCCGAACCTGTGCTATAATCCATTCCTGAGATATGGCCGACGGCCGTTCTTAGTTGGCCACCCGGTACATCATTGTACCTTTGTTCAAAAATTTTTATTAATTTTATTAAATGCATAAATAAAAAGTTTACCACGAGTGAGATTTAAGCCTGTAATATCTCTGTTCATTGGAAAAATCCAAAACTTTATTTTTTAATTCATTTTATGACTTGAAGAATTAAGAATCAATAGCTAACACCATACATAACGTACAGTAACGTTTGTAAAGTGATATTCTAGTTTCAAACCAATTTGATGTATCTCCAAAATATCTAATATATCTAATTGCGTCGCTGGTAGTAGTATAATTAGAATTGAGTAATTAATTTATTCTGGATGTTGGTCATGTCATTTTATTGTAGAGACATAAATACCGCGTATTCGAAAATTTTAAAATGGCCTAAAAAAGCATAATGAAGTATACTACAGAAAGCATCCATTTGTCAAGGAAAAGGCACAATGAAGGTAAGTAGTATCGAAAACATAATAAATTTTAAATAATACAATACGGTGTAGTTAAGATTTATGTATATTATTTACTTTTACGTTGTCTTAATAACTCAACACCGATTTTATTAAACAGATCCGTACTTGTCGTGTAGGTGAAGAATACCTATTTTAGAACTAATTCTGATCTTGCACTGCCAAGAATAAAAAGGTAAATTAATTTTCTCTATTTCCCAAGTACTAATGTGTAAAGAAGTAAAGGTTTTGAATCTATTTATAAGATAATGTAATTGTTTAAGAAAGAAGTACAAACCAAGGTTTTATTAACAAAAATCTTGTTTAGACGATGTAATTAATACTTGAATGTATTTTTAAAATAAATTTTTATGTGACAGTTTTGCGTCGAATTGGCGTTTCCCTATGTTCCTACTAGTTGTTCAGTTATTTTATTTATATACATTTAATTACCGTTTGTACTGCTGTGCACTTCGGATATTTTCAAGTATATGCTTTACTAAATTTGTATGATCATCACAGTAATGCACTGATTTTAGATATATAATTAAAATTAAAACGCCTGCAATTAACTCTCACCGTCACACAAACAGAACTGTCTAGAGGTAATTAATTTATTAACGGCAAACAAATTTTATTGAATTTTGTAGTAATTCAAACTACGCGAATTTTATACTTTTTGGGGATGAATGCGGATGTGGGTCTGTTGTCCAATGGTGGAAACGGAATTCTTTGAGCGCCACCCACGGAAGAAATACGGTCCAGGTGGTCTTTGGGCCAATGTTGAACCTATGTGGCTTCCAAACGGGTGAAGCAAGTAACCACTGTGGACATTAGCTTTAGAATTTAGTACGGCGGTGACAAATGGTCCTGTAACTGTGGTTAATGCTGCCGGGAGGGCAGTTTCCTTTTGTACAAACACGGCTTTTCACCAATGATTGATGATAATGGTCATTAATCTCAACGAACAGCTATCCACAAGCGGTTAATCCACACGATTAACTTTAATGTAGATTACTTTCTACGATTAACATTTGAGTGTGTATTAAGTAAAACCAATTGTACAATTATAATGCTTATATAATAATGCTTACATACTTATATAACACGCAACCATTCCGCCTTTAAATAGGTGCAAAATGCAATAAGATGGCGGAATACTGTGATTTTCAGTATTATATCCTCGGTATAAAATTAGTAGTGGGGTATCTAGGAACCCCTATAACCCACTCGTAGACTAGTGTCTTAATGTGGCTTTAATCGTTCTGTAAACATTCAACTATTTTATCGATTGTATGAAGCATCAGTACTGGTAGTCAATCTATTGAGTTTACTTTTTGCTTAAACAATTCATGTCACGTTGTTAAGGTTTCTATAATTGATAAATAATTAATCAGCTTATAGAAAGGAATATTATAAGAACAAGAAGTTTTGAGCTTTTATCAATTGTTCTCGTTGGTAAGTCAATTATATGATTAACATTGTCAGTTAGCATAACATTTTTTAAGTACGTTGACTCCGCTTCGTAGCTTTTATAATAAGTACTTCAATTATCAACCCAAATAAGACTATCGGTTAGGAATAAGAGTCGAATAATACAATCTTCAAGTGAACTAATAGTAGCATAATTGACGTTTGGTGGTTTATATATGACATCATAGCCTATCCGAAGTTTATGTATACAAACAGTCACCCACAATGGTTCTAAAGCATTATCCGTTACCATTTTTATTTTCTTGTATGCAGGACAAGTATTTGTATATAAAGTAACACCACCACTTCGTTGACCTTGACAATGTTTCTAACAATGTCATAACCAGGAATATGCACTTTATATAACGTATTGAGCCACTTAATCCAAAAAATATCTGTATTTTGAGTTAATACATATTTATTTCTATAAGAATCTTACATCAACATGAGATACTAATCACAAGATATCACTAAAGTCCCTCAAAACATCATCATATCGAGGAGAATTGATTTTAGCAGAAGAATAAACAAAAAAAAAATTAAATTTATCTATTATATCTACGCTAGAATCTGCTTCTCTACAAATAAACCTGTAAACGAATATAAACACAAAATATGAACTGCGTTAAAAGATTCTGAAAGGTTGTTTTTTATATTTCTCTCCGGCAATACTGGCTTTCAAG
>JARFJB010000806.1:225000-427500 GCA_036346205.1 Vesta saturnalis
CTTGTTTGTTCAACAAAGTGAAACTCACGTTAGTTCCTGCCCAGGTACTATTACTTACGCATGGGGCCAGGGGCGTATCTGACAATGTTTATAGAAGGTTTATATCTGAAAATTTTATGAAGGAAATTAGGCTAGAACCTTCAGCAGGGACTAATTTCCGGGGTATAGTGAAATATCTCTGATTGCTTCAGGAAAGCCTACTTATTTTTGAACATCTCATGTTCTTATCACGAAAATGTTCAAGACAGAAAACGTCTAAAGGAGCTATTTTCTTAAACATGTGAGTGCAGATAAGATAAAGCATCAATTCTAATGGTGTTATAAAGGCGTTATTAATTAAGGGATTGCAATTTGTAAAATCCGCATTCTTCCTTTATATCCAAAAATCATTTCTAAAATTTAAAAACAGATATTAATCTGGTTTTCAATTTTTCATTAATATTTTTTGGAGATAGCAGGTTTTTTAAGAAAAAAAAAATTTTTTCTGGACTTAGCAACATTTTTTAAGAGTGTACACCTGCTAATTCAATTATACCTAGTTTTTCAATAAATGATTTAAACGGTATACACTTGTAGTAAACTGTCTTTTATTAAAAAAAAAGTTGAATAATTAAGAAACAATATTATTCGTGGGGAAGCCCATCATAATAATTATAGTAGTCGTCTTTCAAAGTAGTTTTAAGAGCTTGGAGATCCATAAACTTTCTGGTTTTAATTTTGAGCCTTTCTAAGTGAAGCTGATCCAGCTCATCTATATGACATGCCTTAGCTGTAGGACATCGCCTTTGGGGTAAAATTTGCCAGTCCTCAGAAAATCGTAATTTGTAGTGAACGTCACCATTTGGACTATACTTAAGAGCTCGTATGTCCACAATCGAATAACATTAACAATAAGAAATTAAAAAGAATGAGGAAACTGCATCTAAGCGATTCTTACCTTTGCTTGCCCTTTTATTTTTCCTGGACGGATACTTTTGAAAAATTCAACCTTATTAAATTTCTTGAAAAACTCGTGATTCAAATAGGACATGTCATAACTTTTTGGTTTCAAACGGGCTTTTTGGCATATAGACTCATAATCTGCTGGTACATTGATCGATTTGTCTTTGAGCTGTCTCTCTATTGTGCTGTGAATCGAGTTCGCCTCCATTTGTGTGTGCCCGATCTCTAAATACTTTTGTACAATAGTTATTTTGGCGCTAATGGCTACATTAAGTAAAGCGTTTGTTACGGTAACATTCCGGTTTTGGTAGGCACAACCATCGCTGTACAGAATGGTTTTAACTTCTTCACTGTTTTCGATGGAAGGTAATATTTTGTCTACGATAAATTTTGAACAAATGGAGGCGAACTCTTCAGCGCTAACTCCACCTTCAACTTCGCTCCAAAGATAGCAGAATCCGTCTTTGTTAATTAAATTGTAAAAGCAAACGTTATGTACAACAAGTTTGGTTTTATAGTATAAATTCGAAATTTTTGATTTAGGTGCCATCAGAACTGCCTGTATATCCATTGTGAAGACGAGCCTTTCATTTTCCTTGTCATAAGATTTTTCTTTCCTTGCTTCTTCTTTTTTGGTAATATGCAAATTATACTCTTCTTCTAAAACGCGCCCTATTTTAAAACCTGCGCATTTCTCGCATTGATCCTTTTTAGGATGGTATAAGGTAATGTTGTGTAATTGTAACACCTGGCTAAAGGTAGTTATCGAAAGTGATTGTACGTTTTTATATTTACACTAGTCATTAGCGTAAAATCTATAAAGGCTATTTTTTGATTGCCACTCTGGTAATAGATACTGCTTGTTAGTAGAAACCCTACAATAGTGGAATTCCATTTTAGGAAGAGAATTTACAAAGTTTATTAGTTCTTGATTTTCTCTGTCGAACGGTTTACTATCTTTTGTTTTGTCAGTCTTATTCTGTTGCTTAAATTTACCAGACTGCTTTTGTTGTTTCCAACCGAAAACAGTCATTCTACCTATGGCCAAGGTGTTGAGAAACATTACATGGCATACTCGAATATTAGTATCATTTATTCTTAAATGATATAAAAAAGATTGAGATCTTCTGGAATTTTCGGCATTCTTACGATTCGTAGGACGCTTAATCGCGACGATTGACACTATGCTGTTAATAAAGGTCTTCTTTTCACCTCAAGTTAAGCTCCAGAAATATTTAAATAACTGTTTTCTTTCTTTCTCCGTAATAGAACTACATTTAAGTTTAACCTGTTTAGTAGCAGCTTTACATGCACACCTTGGCCTCATTGCTCGAGGAACTTTTTTAGTATCGTATACCCATTTATTTTCTTTTTTCATTTTACCAAGGTATTTGCAGCCTTTTTCCCTAAGTTGCTTGTTTTTTTCTGAGAACCACGCAGTTTTGCAACATGGAATCTTTTTTTTCTAGTATTACTTCTCTTAGGAAATTCTAGCGACTCATCTGAATCGGAGTGCTCTGAATATGGAACTAAACTAAAGTCAACATCACTCTCATCGTTAATCTGGTCTCTAGCTGTCTCATTTTCCGGATTTTCTATGCAATTCTGAGGATATGTCAAATTGGTAAGATCTGCTACAACTTGTTCCTGACCACAAAGATTTTCATTATGGTTACTATTAATTTCCAAATCCGGCACATCCATAACTTCGAAGCATATGTTGTCCGCAACGGAAACTTCTAACATGTTATCAACGACTTTCACTGAATTAGAACAGTCAAGGTATTGGATATTTTCTATTTGTGCTACATCCATTGGAATTTCAAAGAAATTTCTATTTTCATGTACACCAAGTTTATCTGGTTCTTTAGGATTGTTTAGTTTCAGTTCAGGCAATGAAGTTAATACCGAACTTGTCGCTAGCTCTACTAATTTTCTTCCGCGAGACATCTACAAGGCAAAAAGAGATAGTGTACTATCAGAGCGGTATTTTTAAAAACAGCTAATTAATTTTGAAAATTCAATTTAAAGTGTACACTTGAAACATTTCTTAATTAACGTTTTCAAGTTTAACCCATTATTATTAAATTTTCTCTTTAAAGCAACCGGAAACCTATGACAGTTTGTTTATCAAAGGAGTGACTAAGTCCAGTATATATAAGTAAAAACACATAATGAAAATCTGCTAAGTCCCTTAACAACCTTGAAATCTCTTCACAGCTACTATAATAACACACACAATGCAAGCTATCTACCTTAAAGTTACCCCAAATTATATTAAAACAACTCACCTTAATTTCTATTGCATCACTTTACTACAAATAGTTTAAATTCAATAGAAAGACAACACGTAATAAACTACACCACGCCGTAAAACGTCAGCACACAAAAATGGCCATTTACGGAGGACTTAGCAAGTTAACAGTTTACAATATTCATTGGTTTGGACATAGCACTTTTTCGTGAAGCGAAATATTATCGTTAATTATGATTTTTGGACTTACGCAGATTTACAATTAAAACCCCACCATTTTTTTAACAATTTGGTATATAATGCTGAAAAGGGTATAGATTGGACTTAGCAGGTTTACACTCATAACGGACGATTTGCCAGTTTCTAATCAAGAAGCATCATTTTTGGTTTAAAATTTACAATGTTAACAAGCAGGCATTAAAGAAAGGCAGTAGCGTGTGCTAGAGTTTTCTGTTAAACCAAAAATTAAGTGCACGTCACATAGCTAATGCATTAAATCCCATATTACACAAAAAATATAGCAAAATATGTCATGTGTAAATGAAGCATTGAATTGGATGTTGGATGTTCTGAACGTATATTTTTTTGAACGATAAAACACGTTTTGATTTTCTATAAATAAAATAGAAGATCATAAACAAATCTAAAAATATAAGCTAATCGTAACCTATGTTCTATTGTTGGAGCTTACAAGGTACAGATACAAATGAAATAGTATAAAAAATTAATTAATTTCTGAAAAAACAAAAAATGTACATGCAAAAATTAATTTTCAAATAACATCTTATCACCAAAACAGGTAATAAATAATTATTAAATTGTGAGATTGCAATAATAAGCAAATGTAAAAATTTAATTAAACTAATTGTAATTTACACCCAAATAATGTATAATAAAGTAACAGTTAGGTGGATTTTTATTTTGATTTATATGCTATAATAATGATCATTGAATCTGATAAGGCAATAAATCCGACTTGTTTATCATGCCATCGGGGAAATGGTGGGCTGAGCATAATTTAAGAATAATTAAAAAAAAAAAATAGTGTTTAATTGTTGATTGTAAAGGCGTTTGTAATAAATTTATTTCAAGTTTGGCCTTTATCCTAGCGCAGAACGATTCCAGTATCATTGAAGGAGTGGTAGTTAAGTATTGTTTTGATTTATCTAAATGAAGATAAAATGTAGAAGGTAATCTTATCATATTATTGTTTGGCATTTTGGGATTTGAACGAATTTGCCAATTCCCCTAGTTTTGAGTAAAAGCGGCATGAATGGTTTTTACAGATTTTAGTCTACAACTATCAAATTGATCTAATTTCACTTATTAATTAGTATTAGCCTGGCATTTTAAAACTTGTTTTGTTAATTAAGACAAATAGAAATAGTGATTAAACTATTAAATATAGTACTTCAACATTGACTTGATGTTTTAGACGAGTTAATTAATCTTCTAGTTCGCTACTGGCATAATTATCGTAGCACTCACTCCCCATAGTTTCCTTGCAGTTCTTTAATATTATTGATATTTTGTCATTTATAAAAACCTATTTTGTCAGATACCATAGTTATAAATCTACACTAATTAATGCACGAAATATTATTTTGTTGATTCCAAACGTTAATTTTTATGTAATTAATAACTTATAAGAAACTAAATAAAAGTTCTATGGATTGCCAACTTTTGCTTTTCATAACTTTTAAAATAATCAATATACCGGAGTAAGACCAAAATAAAAAAAAAATACTTTTTCCATCTATCTCAAAGAGAAATAAACTATGACAATTATGAGTACGATATCGTTCGAGTGGCAAAAATATCTGGTGTGGAACAACACACGGCTTTCCAACCTTACAAATGGAAATTAAAAGAAATGAAACAATTTTAACCCTTTCGGCCCTATCGGTGGCAATTGCGAAGACTAGTTTCATAAGGGCATTCATTTTTTGCAACTTATAATATTTATGTTACCGGCTATCAGAGGGCAGCAATAGAGTTTCTAGGGTTCTGCAGATTAGGAATTTACAGTGTTCAACGGTTATTGCAGTTATTCTGACGACTTTTGTAAATGTCGACAACGTGTGCAGCCATGAATGGAGGTGGGTGTCCCATTTTTTATTTGTAATGTCATATGTACTCTGTGCCGATTTTCCTGTGTGATATGTTTAGTTGGACCTATAGGGAATAGGTTCTTAAGGTTTTCAAAGCATATTGTCAATTCTAAAAATTTAGATAGAGGTTATAAAATGTTGTACCCAAATGCCACCAACAGGTGTGAATGTCACCTAATATCTAATAATCTTTTTTGGAATAATTTTTAATTGTTGCGAGTTCTGATGTTTTTATATTGCAGTAGGAGACAAGGGGATCCCTTCTTTTCGGTTTTACCGAAGTGCACAACCCCGTGTTCCTTTGGAAGCACTTTCAGAAGCCGCTAGTGCCCTAAATGCTGACAACTCAGACATAGAAGACGATGTGGCAGAAACAACTTCCGCAGACATTGGCGACTGCGACCTTTGGGTTCCAGAGGATGAGGAAGAAGACGAAGAAAATGAAGAAGAAGACGAAGAAAATGTAGAAAACAAAATTAGCGATAGCGAAATAGAAGCAAGTGGTAATTCAAGACGTACAAATAAAGCTATATCAAATCTAAAGTGCAAGAAGTATGTAATGTGAAGTTAGTTGTTTGGAATTTTTGAAATACAATTCAATATTTTTTATAGAAACACAGCAGATAAGAAGGGAAGGCTGACAAAAAGAAACAAATCAGTTTGGAAAAGTGGACATCTTGTGCCACAAAATACTGCATTTCAAAGACCATTGACGTCAGGTGATGACGAGGAGGGCCTAGACACCCCATTTGAATACTTCAGTCGATACTTTCCATTACACATATTTTCTGAGCTTGCTGAGAAAACGAACATTTATTCTGTTTTCAAGACTGGAAAATCTATAAATACTAATGAATCAGAAATTAGGCGTCTTGTGGCATTGCATCTGGTAATGGGCATAATAAATTATCCTAGACTACGGTTATATTGGGCACCTAAGACGCAGTTTCCCCTAATAAAGGACATCAGTATAAATAGAAATAGATTCGAAGCCCTTCGAAATAACTTGTTGCATATTACTGACGTAAACAATGATAAAGATGAGTCTGACAAACTGTGGAAAGTGCGACCACTTATCAAGAGTTTTGACAAAAGATGCGAGGAACTTCGAATCGAAGAAAACATTTGCATCGATGAAACAATCATACCTTTCAAGGGACAATTGTCAATCAAAGTTTTTATTCGAGGGAAGCCGAATCCCTGGGGTTTAAAGATTTTTAATTTATGTGGTCAATCAGGAATAATATACAGATCCATTGTGTACCAAGGAGCATCTACTATTTCAGAACACTCTAAGGAAGAATTTGGTGCTACAACAAACCTGGTACTTTACCTAGCTGAAAGAATACCAGAACATCAAGGGTATATATTATACTTTGACAATTTACTTTACTTCGATTGATTTGCTAAAGGAATTATTAAACAAAGGAATACTAGCGGCTGGTACCATAAGAACTAATCGCATGGAAAACTGCACATTAAAATCAGAAAAGGAATTTAAAAACCTGGGAAGGGGTTCATCAGATTCAAAAGTAACTCATGATGGTAAGGTAGCTGTTATACGCTGGTTCGATAATAAGGTTGTCAATATGGCATCCAACTTTGTAGACGTTGACCCCAAAGATGAAGTTAAACGATGGGATAAAAAACAAAAAACCTATGTACATGTGGAACGCCCAGCAGTCATTCGATTTTATAATCAGAGCATGGGTGGAGTCGATAAGCATGATTTTCTTGTATCTTTATACAGGACATTTATCAGATCTAGAAAGTGGACTCTGAGAGTGATCTTCCACTACTTCAATGCAGCTGTCTGCAACTCATGGCTTGAATATAGGAAACATAATGAAAATGCTTCTAACAGTAAAAGTATGGATTTGTTAGAATTTATATTCAACATTGCCGAAACTCTCGCTTTCTTCGAAGTTGCAAGATACACACCAAAAAGAGGAAGACCCAGTAATTCTCTCAGTAGTTCTCGAGATAGTTCACCTAGAGAATCCCCTGCTCCAGAAAACCTTCCGCCAGCCGCAAAAAGACCCAAACAACCCACTCCTATAACTGACATACGATATGATGAAGTCGCACATTGGCCTCTCCCAACAGACGGAGACAAACAACGGTGTAATTTGGACGGTTGCAAAGGAAGGTCTCGAACTATGTGTGAAAAATGTAATGTTTTTTTATGCCTAAACAAGAAAAATAATTGTTTTAGAAAATATCATGTCAAATCTACTACTTGTCAAATAAATGGGTTGAAAAAACTAATATGTTATCATTATACCCCTGGTGGTGCTTATGGAAGGTGATAAAAAAAATTAAAAACATATACGTCATTCTAAGACTTTAGTAGATGAAAAAAATACCATATAAAAATTTTTACAGTTTCAAAAAAAAATCAGGGTTGAAAGGGTTAATAATATTTTTTAGGACAATTGTGGTAACCTCCTTATGAGTTCATTACCAAAATAGGCAATATTGTAAAAACAAGAACAATGATCTATGAAACGGACGTTTAAAACTTCATGTCAGGTTAATATACATCTAGATGCCAACTTGAAAATTTTGTTATACATATATATTAAAAAACTTTATAAAGAAAAGTTATGTATAATCAAATTTTCTTAAAAAAGTATGTCTACACATTTTCTTATAGAATTAATCATTATTCAGATATTGAAAAAAATTTAACTAACACTTAAATTGTACTTTAAGAATTTTTTGTCGCTAAATTACGCGCCGTATCAAAAAATTACGTAGAACTTAGTTAATCTACATGATTAAGGACTATGTATCTTTATATCTTTAAAACATAGAGCTGTTCCAAGAATATTTCTTAAAAATAAAAAACAACTAATATCCTAAATTCTAATCAGCTGCAGGAAGACTGAAAAAAGCTTGAATACAAAATTTTAAGTGCGTACGTGTATTCGTGGATTTATCTTGGGTATTAACACACATCCACGCACACAAACACATGCATGCACGCACCCACGCACGCAGTTTTGCGTGCGCGCGCGTGTGTGTTCATGCGCGCGTGTGTGTTTATGCGCTCGTGCGTGCGTGCGTGTGTGCGTGTATGCGTGTGTGCGTGTATGCGTGTGTGCTTGTTTGCGTGTGTTCGTGTGTGCGTGTGTGCATGTGTGCGTGTGCACGCGTGCGTTCGTGCGTGCGTGTGTGTTGTCAGATTTCTGTTTTCAGGAAGTTTTAATTTGTTAGCTGCTTAATACTCAACATTTCACATGATCTCAGTTTTCCATAGTATGCAGGTTTTAAAAAAGCGTTGGGCACTAATTCTAATGGACAAGTTGAAAATTTTCATTTTCACACAATCGTAGTTTTCCATAACATGCAGGCGTTAGTCTAGTAATCGTGAGCATTTCTAATACAGATGCTGCTATTTACATTTCCAAACAGTTCTAGTTATATAGCTTTCCATGTAGGAAAATACATTTTCCTGTGCATTTAGGCCATAGTTTTTATAATGGATAGCCTGCTCCGGATAAGGAGCAACTCTCTCACTCTCTCTCTCTCTCTCTCTCTCTCTCTCTCTTCTCTCTCTCTCTGTCTATATATATATATATATATATATATATATATATATATATATATATATATATATATATATTGAGATGGTTAGAAATAAGAATAATACAGGGGCTACAGTTATCAAGCTTATATTCTTTATAGTGTGCAAATTTAAATAGATTTGAGAATGTATACAGTTCGTTTTAATAAGAAAATTGGTATACGAGAGGGAAAATATGGTTTTGATATAACGAAACAGGCTTTGTGAAGTTTGCACAAGGCTGTTTTGTTCATAAAAGCAATGAGCTATACCAGTAGCATGTGAGGAAGGTCAGAACGATTGATATTTGTAGGTACGATTAGTTTCGGTGAACATATTTCAGTAATTTTATAGTTTAATCAATTTATTTAAGCAGTTTAAACACTTTACAGATATTAATCACATGAAGTAGGTTAATTCTAATATGTAGAACATGTATAGATATAGGTACAATGCAGGAACTATATAAACTTTAAAAAGGGTTATGGTACGAACACTGTATATTAATATTTCACAGACAAAGTGTATAAAAAGTGCAGAAGAAGTGGTAGTGATTTAGAAACATTGATAAGAACATGAACAACATTTCTACAATGCGATATTTAATATATAATTACATTTTGTGTACAAAATTTACATAGATGTGTTAACAATATGGAATTCTGATATGACAAAGTAATGAACTATGGAGTAAAAGTAAACAGTATTAGTGTTAAAAGTTATAAGAACATGATAAATTAACATTTCGAGTGTTACAAGTAAAAATATATTATGTTAGCTTAAGTATTATATTTAAGAATTTTGCAAATTTATAGTTTTTTAGGATAAGTTAAGTTTAGAATAAATTATAATTTACAATATACATGTAATATGAAGATAAAATTAGAAAAGTTGGGTTAACTACCTAAAATTTAAATATGAAAATGGAATTTCTGTTAAAATTAAGTTAAATGGTTTGAAATAAATGTATTCTGATATAGTTTTTCATGTAGATGCCGAATATGTAATTAGTTTAAGTGTAAAATATAGAATTTCTTAGACATAAGTAAATTTAGATTTTAAATTGTCAAAATGCAAAGCTTCGAAGCGAAATAGGGCTTGTGAGGTGTATTTTTATGCGGAAAGTTGCCCTGATTCCAAATCTGTTTTCAAAAAGTAAATCCGACTTGTTTAAAAAAAGTGATAGCATAATTTGTATTTTAGTTAATTTAACAATTTTGTTTAGACCAATCAGATGCTTGGATCTTTTGTGTGTAATGTAGAAAAAAAGTTGAAAATTTGGTATCTAAGAGAAATGTATAAAAGGAATTGCTCCTGATTTCTCACTCATTTGCCTTTTGAATTTTTTGTGACTAATAAGTTACAAGTTTTGTTTATATTATCGGTTTTGAACCGCGATCAACGTAGAGTCGAGATCTCAGAAACAATTGTTTTAACCTATAACAAAATTTAAAAATTAGGTTACCGATTATAGGTGTCGATTATATTATAATTGTTTCAATTTGAATTCGTGTTCAAACACCGGATGATGTGTTTTTTTTATGTTATCATACAATTATTTTGGATTTCATGTTTATTTTTCTTGAAAGCGACGCAGAGTATTAAATAAACTAAATTCCATAACGGCATCTAAAATAAAATTTAAATGAAATTTATGTGAAAATAAAATATAATTTTAAATCCTAAAAATTTAGTAAATATTTAAACCAACATTTAAACATACAATTTAAAATAAAGTGCGTATCTAAGAATATATGAGCAATATTACGTTACATCATATTTACCACGAGGAAGAGTCGTTCAGCAGTAAATTGTATTTGGATGAATTATATAAAATTAAGCAGCACCATTGTGAACAGCAAAGCAGTATCATCGTCACATTGGAAGAAGGCTATGTACAATATTTTAATATGGAACAAGCCTAATGAAAACATTCTTTGGAAAATGCAGTAACACATGTGAGTGAAATTTTACTATCATAACCCATTATTGCATTGATTATTCTTTTGATATCCTGTATTTATGTTTTTGTTGATTATGTATAAATGTTTGTACGACAACTTGTTATCAATATCTGTAAAGTAAATGAACCGGTGTAATTATCAACATTATAATTTTATTTTGAACAAAAACATAATTGTACTCACACATTTTAGATCATTTATTGAAATTTTTGACAGGTTGCATTTAATTAAGTCAGTTAGAACGCAACGCATGCGTTATTGTGTAGTTTCCAATAAAGGCTGTTTCACACAGAAACCACTTATTATAAATTACAATTTATTTGACGTAAACATTTCCATGTGCGAAATAAAATTTTCTATGATTTCCCGTTTACTATATAATGCTATTATACAATAATTTAAAAGATTTAAAAGGTTAAAAGTTATTATTGATTTTATTTGCCAACAATAAGCTTAAAAGCAATTCAACTCTATCCCCGAAGAGATAATTGAGTTTAGTCCGGAGAATATTTATATTAATATTTATAATTAAAGCAATAAGTTATTTATTTCATTTAATACCATTACAATATATATATATTTGTAGATAAATTATTTGATCTTTAATTAGCAAAAGTTAAAGGTATACAATTTTTCAAATATGTGTATTCAATGAAAAAAAAAAATTATTACTGATACATGTTTGAGACATATTTTGATAAATGACTGCCATTATGGTGTTGCACTAAAATATAAACCGTTTTTTCCGTTAACACTCCCAAATCATTCGATTTATTGCCGAATAGTGGCTTTCTGTTATGATAGTTATTTCTATGGTTTTATAGAATAATTTTTTTGTCTTAAGCATTTTTTACATAAAACAAGGTTTACGCTTACAAAAATGAACGACGTCTTTCAAGTTCCATTATCTCTGATACAACATTACTTAATCTGCTTCATTTTCTTATACAAGGGTAAATTTGCAGTTTTATTACATACATAATGGTGCCTAGTGAAAGCGTGCTCTTTTTAAATGGCCACTGATAGCTTTTTCAAATTTTGATAAATGTATTAAGAAATGATTTACTTAATCTTGACGTATTTTTTTTGTTACTAGTGTTAACTGGTCAATTGGAAAATTTCGGATGACGATAATACTAAATTACACTGCTGATGTTTGATAATGCACTCACACCAAATTCATTTAGTAATAATAACTTTTTTTTCATAAAGTATTTCCAAGTAGGATTCAATTGTTTGATTTGAAACTGTCAAAATTTTTAAAACTCGTTATCTTCAATACACAGGGTATACATAAGATTTCCAACACACTAGCTGCAAACTTAATGTTTTGTTTATTGGTTAGTTAACAACACAGGATAGAATTAAGGAAATAGTTTTATTACTTAGAATAATGCACAAAAACATTTTTTTATTTTTTTAAACTTTGAGCTAACACCTCACTCCCGTTTCTGGGAACTAGTTATACAGATCCGTAAACTTTAACTTAAGGTAATGATTTTGAAGAGGGCAGAAATCACTTTATTAATGCGTACATGCTACTTACAATTGTCTGTATCCTAGAGGCACACCTCACTGTAACTGCCTAGCTATTCTGTCTCTCTTTTATACATGCAAATTCCTATGTGAGCCAGGATACTACTAACTACATTAACAATCTTCAGGAAGCGCCCTTCTTTGGGTAATTTCTATTAGGAAATCCTTCAGCATAGACATGAGATGCCAAAAAACTATTTTGGAAACATTCTGAGAGAATAAATATAATATCAATTTGTCTTCCTTTAGGATAAACTTCATTTTAAATTCCAAATTTATGACGAAGAAACTTCATGGACCGATTACACGAAGCAAGACACGCAATTAAAATTACAATAACAAAAACTTGGAGCAAACGTTATAATTGACACTTATACAATCTTAAAAAAGGAGACGCCTCTAATTACTTAATTTATTGCACAGGAAAAGCACAAGAGCTACGTACAATCTACGTAGAGTTAGGGAAATAGTGCATGTTACATTGAATAACCGAGGAAATGATAGCACAAAGGAAAATATAGACTTGAAACGGGAATTGTGAGTAACGACCCGCCTAATATTGTTGTAAATCAAAGTACAGTAATACATACAAGCCTAACATACAACGCCGGAGTGTTATTCTAATGTTCTAGTGTTTTTATTCCATAAAATTAACCCTCTCTGTTTTTTCTATGTTTTAGTCGCTGCATTAAATGTTGAAGGCGATATTATTGATAATCATAAACCAATGAGAGTGAGTAATTTTACTAATTTTAGTGTATTATAAATAAAATATAAAATCCCAGGGGTTAATCAGCTTAATTATGCCAAGTTATTGAGAAGATATGTTAACCTGCAAAAATTGCACACATAGCCTTACGTTTTATTTGTTTATACCCATCATATTGAAAAAATACATTAGAGACATCCTCATAACTTATTCTTAACTTAACAAAATGCATATTATGGAAAATATTTTACAATGTAGCGAAGAAGCGAATTCTTCTAAACATTCAACGTCAACTTTGCTGACTGCTACCTTTAATCCCAGTGATATTAAATAGTACATACCAAGGACTAAACTACAACCCGGAATCGCTTACGCTTAGGTAACAACCAATCATAGGATTAAAATGTACTTTATTTCTGCGGCGTAACGTTATTTTGTGCCCCTGTCACAATGAAACTTAAAAATGTATATAAAATTGTACAAATAATGACATTTAACGGTGCATTTATTTCTATTTTTGTGTTAGAGGTAGCGATGAGATTTTATAAAAGAAAGTAGTTAACGGTTATCAAAATGACATTACACTACAGCCCTGTTTATTTAATGCCATGCTACATTATCAGCACCTGATAGTTATTCGAACTTCAATTTTTCTACTCAGCGTCGAAAACTTATTTTATAATTTTATTTCAATAGATATTGATAATGATTGTTTTCGTCATTGTAAGTCTGACCAATAACATAGCTACATTTTGTACCACGTAACTACGTTATAGGCGAGAAATAGCGGAATGAATTTTTGACGGTTAAAATCTAACTACAGTTTTTTTTTTATTTTTATAAATGACAACTTAATTCATCTGTCAAAAACAATGCAGTTTAATATACGTTTTGTCATTTTGACATAGGATAAACTGCTAGTAGGTATGTTTGCTAGTGGTGTAATGGAGGCATTAAAAATTCGAATTTCGCGCTGTATATGAAATTAAACGGTTATTGGTTATTTGTGTATAAATGTAATTAATCTAAGATAAAAAGCTAGAGCTTGTTTCGATTAGTATTTGCATAGTAAATTGGAAATCTTTTAAATACACGCCGCAATTTGCGGATATGACTGTTTTGTAAGAGGGAGCAAGTGAAATCGCTGTTGTAATGATGTGTATTTGTGAGTCAGTCGCGTGAAGTAAGCGACTAAGAAGAGTCGCCTCTAGTAAGCAATCGGAGTTGGTTGAAAAGCGATTGCTGCAGCTGGATTTATGCTTCAATTAAAATTTGGAGATTATAACGAGACTTCAGTTAGAATTATGTTAAGAGAATATAAGTGGTGTTTTCCTTATCAGTGAGAAAGAAAAGCTAAAAAGAATTAAAAGTGCAAATTCCGTCAAGTTGGCGACAATAAAAAGATTGAGTAATAATTTACAATAACGTTTTAAGTGCGTATTGAAAGTGTTTCAAGTTGATGTTTTGATAGCGAGTGGTAAATGTACAATAAGACAATCGACACAGTTAATAGATCGATATATAAAGTAAAATAACTCAAACACATTGATAATTAATTAATAATTAAAAAATTAAGCAATAAATAATTGGTCTTAAAAAGGTTTTAAAAAGCCAGGTAGGAATTTAGCGAAAACTAAAACAAAGTAGATGGCAAGCACAAAGGAAAGTGAAAATTTCATTTTCAGCCAAGAAAGCCAAGATATAATAGACATTTCAGAAGAAGATAAATCACCAAAAATAGACATGTTGACAATAGCGGGAGTACCACTTCAACACAAAACTGGAGAATCCATGATGATGAATATGATAAACTTATTAGTCAAGATGGAGGAAGGACAAAAAAAATTAGAAGCGAAACACATTGAAAGCCAAGAAAATATAGAAGCCAAGATGGAAGGAGGACAAAGGAAAACAGAAGCAAGTCAAAAAGCTAATCGAGAAGAATTAAAAGAATTAAAAATAATTTTCAAAGAAGAAATTGGACGTCAAGTAGAACGGATGGAAGAAAATTTAAAACAAAGGAAATAATGATCAAGTGTAAGGAAGAAATCAAGAAACAAAAAAACGACACAGATCAACAACTTTACGTACAGAATATAAAAATGACACAAATTGAAAAAAGAAATGAGTACGCTAGAGCTCAAATAGGCCGCAAAATAGGCGAAATAGGATGTAAAATAGAACAAAATGAAGAGAAAGTATTAAAATTCGAGCAAAAAATTACTAAAAATGAAGAAGCTATTTTTAAATTGGAAGAAAAACGGGACTAAAAGGAAGAAATTGAAGGAGGAAGGTTAGCAGTAGACTCAGGAATCACTACAATAATTTATGAAAGCTAAGGCCAACCAACACAAAAGCCAAGAAAATTCGGTAGAAACTTAAGGACCATACATCCAGTGAATTTTATGAGGACCGTTGAAGCATATTTTATGGCAGATCAAACTAAGATCGATAATATGATAGAATTATTGCAAGGCACCGCAAGGTCATGGGCCGAACTACATCGGGAAAGGCGGTCCAACCTAGAAAAAACGAAGGAAGATTTTTTTGAACAATTTTGGTCCGAAGGTGTCCAAGGCCAAATACGATCAAGATTGTACACACCAAGACCATCTAATCAACGCAAGTGAAAATATATAGATCACGTATGGTTCTGGGTGAACAAGACGATGCACCTACAACCACCAATAGAAGAAAATCAAATGGTGAAGACACTATCCAGACATTTTCCGAGTCAAATGGAAAACACATTAATTGGCTCAGACGCAAGGACGATTGATCAATTAATAAATGCATTAGAACGAATACAAGCGGCAAACCCCAGTGAAAGGACATCGTGAAATCCACCCCAGATGGAAAGGGATGGTAATAAATCAACAATCAGCAAAGAGACCTGTGGCAACAAAGAAGGAACGTTAATACAACGTATCATAGGAGAGATAGAGGTAGTTTTGGACCACATAGAGGACTAAGTCGAAGAATGTATGAATACCGAAGAGATCAAGAAAATTGCTATAGGTACGACAGAATCAACGATGAAGAAGCTGGGGGTCCAAGAGCCTCCTCCCAACCGTCGGAATACTAAATCCTTTGAGGTGAGAAGTTCTGCTGGTCTCGAATACTATACGTACGGAGGAGCAACAAAATTTAATTTGTTTTATTAGACAATTTTACAAAAATCCACATATAGCGCAAAGTAAGAAAGAAGACGAATAAGATCGGGAAACAGAAGAAGAAGAAGAGGACGAAGAAGAATTGGCATGTTGTCTAATAGTCGTAGGAAGGTTGGAAAGGGCAGTGCAAGACATACTGGTAGACACGGGAAGTCTACTGACCTTAATAGCAGAAAAAGTGTTCGATGAGCTAATAACAAGAAACCCTATCATGGTTGTATTACCGATAATGGACATGACGTTACAAGGAATCACGGGAAAAGTAGTAAAGGTGAACAAACAAGCATTAATAAGGATAACATTGCGAGGTAATGAACACGATCATAAGTTTCTAGTAGTAAAGGTGCAGGAAATTACCGTAATTTTAAGAATAGACTGCGTGGTGGAAAACGGGGTACATATAGATATGCACTTTGAAGAATTAACTTTTGAACAGCTGGGGACGAATTACCATATGAAGTTTAAGGACCGACAATTCAAGCAAATGACAACCAATATCACACATTATGAGGAAAAGGAAGAACAGGAAATGGTCGAAGGGTTAATAGATCAATTTGAAGAAATATTTTCGGAAAACCAGGATTAGTAAACAAATTTGTTTGTGAACTAAAAATCAAAAATCAGGTACCGTTTTTGCAACAAAACTACACGATACCGTTTGCGCAGAGGGAAGCAGTAGAAAAATAAATTGAGAGAATGTTAGAGGACAAGATAATTGAGAAGTCGCTATCACCATATGTAAATCCCATAGTGATCGTGCCGAAAAAGAAGGAAAGGTAAGAATATGCTTGGATGCGAGAAGGCTAAATAGAATATTGCAAGAAGAAAGGAGCTGCCCACCAAAGTTGGAAGAAATTTGAGAGAAGTTCAACAATCCCAAATATTTAAGCTCAGTGGATTTAACAACGGGCTATTGGAAAGTGCCACTACATGAGATTTCTCGGAAGTATACGGCATTCCTCGTAAATGGCAGAAGTTATCAGTACCAGGTGTTACCATTTGGTTTGAACATATCGGTGTCGGTGTTTAACAGATGTTTGGATAGCGTACTAGAACCAGAAGTATTATCATTTGCTACGGTACATGTGGACGACATCCTAATTTTATCTCAAACTTTAGAAGAACACAAGGATCAACTGAGACTATTATTTACAAAGTTGAGGGAAGCGGGTATGACAGTCAATCTACAAAAATCATAACTTCGTGCAGAAAGAAAAATTCCTAGGACATATAACGGTTGGAGAAGGTATGAAAATGGGTCCAAAAAGGCTAAAAGCTATAAGGGACTGTTCAGCGCCAAAAAATAAGAAGGAACTGCAATCCATATTGGGCGTTTGTAATTTTTACAAGAATAAATTTTCCTCATTATTAACAAAGAATGAGTGAGACGATAAACATCAAAGAATATTTGAACAACTCAAGCAATGCTCCACGGAGGACATGATCTTGAAATTCCCTAATTGGAGCCAAACATTTTTCCTGTACACGGACGCATCGGTAAATGCGATGGGAGCACATCTATTCCAGGAATCGACGTAGAAATATTAAACATCGCATTTGCCAGCCAAGCTTTGAAAAAGGCATAAAAGAGATACAGCATTACCGAAATGGAACTGTTAGCGGTTGTTTTTGGATGTCAGAAGTTCAGAACCTATAATTTAGGCTATCCCGTGGTACTTTACACGGTCCATCAAGCACTGTCTTTTTTGTTAAGCGGTAAATCATTAAGTTCCAGGTTACAGAGGTGGTTATTGTACATACAAGAATTTAAGGTAGAAATACGATATTGCAAAGGAAGGGATAATAAAATAGCCGATTTCTTGTCCCGACACGGACGACACGGGAGAGAGCGAGAACGAATAGTCGTAGGAAAGGCAAATAAGCCAGAAGAAAATCAATTACGAAAGATAATTAAGGATTCGAAGAAGACTCAGAACTAGGACGAACAGGTGAAGTGGGTCATGAAGGAACTACAATCGAACGAAAAAGAAAGGAAGGAACTGTTGGAATTTTTGATTCATCAAGGGATATTATTTAAAAAGGGAAGAAAAGGACAAGAATGGTATCCCTCAGAAAATAGAAAGGGAAATAATAATGATATATCATCGAATGATGGGACATTTTGGGACAAGCAAGGTAATAGCTAAAATTCAAGAAAACCGTTATATACCTAACTTGGAGAAACAGGCCAGGCGGGTGCTATCGGCGTGCGATCAATGTCAAAAGGCCAAAATAACGAACGCTAAACGGGACGGAATAATGAAGAATGTAATGGTAAAGCTACAGCTAGAGATGGTATCTGTAGATATTTATGGGCCGTTACCACGAAGTGTAGGTGATATGGAATACATTTATGTTATGATGGAAATCTTTAGCAATCACGTCAAGTTATATCCAGTAAAGAAAGTAAATACCAGGACCCTACTGAAGCAAGTGGGAGAAGATTATATACCTCAAGTAGGCAGACCGAAAGCTATCTTATCTGATCACGGAACACAGTTTACAGCGGAAAAATGGACAGAGGCACTAGGAAACTTTGAAATTGACGTGAAAATGTCATCAGTATATAATCCATCGTCCAACCCCGTAGTACAGCGGGTGATGGAGTAACTAATTCGTCAACGCATGACAGCACAGGATTTACACCGTTAAAAATTATGAAGGGTCAACGAGACCAAAGGTTCACAGAAGAATTAATGCAGCTTCCCCTAAGGAATGACATCGATATAGAGAGGAACATAACTTTTACAAGAGAGAGATCAGAAAGTAGAGCCAAAAGGAGAAAAATAAGACACGACGAAAAAGTGAAAAAGCCTATCAGATATAAATCAGGAGAACTAGTATTACTCCGGACTCATGACCAATCGAACGCTCTAAACAAGGAAATAAAAAAATTCTATTCACTGTACGATGGGCCCTATGAGGTTGTAAAGGAAGTATGTACTAACGCTTATTTAATAAGACATCCTACTACTAACGTCAATCGGGGAGTACACAATGTAGTGAATTTGAAAAAAATGTATCATTCAAGAACCAATATAAATGCAAGAAATGGTAGAAGAGCGAGATACCGAACAAGAAGGGGATGACGAAGACGAAGGACAGGAATCTAACGGATCCTGTGGATAACGGATTTGAATCGCCGAATGTTTATAAGTTAGTCAGTTTTTTTTCTATAGTATTTAGAGTTAGACGCCCCAATTATCATATTTTTGTTTTGTGTGAGGAAGTAACCAATTTTTTTTGTATATCGCTGAGCAAGTTCCTTTTGTTTAATTTTTTTATGGAGTTATACCGTTCTGGTACCAACTAAATTAGTTGATACAACAACGAGGCATTAGAAATTCGAATTTCGCACTGTTATATGAAATTAAATGATTATTGGTTATTTCTGTATAAATGTAATTAATGTTAAGATAAAAAGCTTGAGCTTGTTTCGATGAGTATTTGCACAGTAAATTGGAAAGCTCTTAAATATACGCGGCAATTTGCAGATATGTCTGTTTTGTGAGACGGAGCAAGTGAAAACGATGTTATAATGATGTGTATTTGCGAGTCAGTCGCGTGAAGTAAGCGACTAAGAAGACTCGCCTCTAGTAAGCAATCGGAGTTGGTTGAAAAGCGATTGCTGCAGCTTGATTTATGCTGCAATTAAAATTTGGAAATTATAACGAGAATTCAGTTAGAATTGTGTTAAGAGGTTATAAGTGATATTTTCCTTATCAGTGAAAAAGAAAAGCTAAAAATAATTAAAAGTGCAAATATCGTCGAATTGGCGATAATAAAAAGATTGCGTGATAATTTACAATAGTGTTTTAAGTGCGTATTGAAAGTGATTCAGGTTGATGTTTTGATAGCGAGTGATAAATGTACAATAAGACAGTCAACCTAGTTAATAGATCGATATATATATATATATATATATATATATATATATATATATATATATATATATATATATATATAGTGCAATAACTAAAAAACATCGATAATTAAAGTATGGTATTTCGTAGCTCGCTTGCAGTTTGTTGCGCACGCCGTTTGTAATTAAAACTGAACAATTCAGTAAAAACTGTAGTGTAAATATATCGAGCAATTCTTTACTAAAATCATTAACTGATGAAAGAGAATTAGAACAGTATTCATCCCCAACAAAGATCTAAAGACGATAGTAAAAAGAACAAAAAGACCAAGGCGTAGGAAGTCTATAACCTATTTACGGTCCCTTCACCGGGCCAAGGGACGCATTATTTATTTTTTAAACTTATGTTTAGATACAAATTCTGAACGAAAATATATTTGACAAAACTCAATCTTTATTGCTTATAGGTAATGCGACTCAAGCAAATAACAAGAGGTACAAATTCTGTGTCGCGATTCTACCATGTTACTTGCTCTCGTCAATTACCAAGAAACAAAGCTTACGTTCAAAATCAATGTTTGTCCAGATAAACACAAGCTCTTGTCCGGTCTCGGTCATTTAATAACGAAGTATTAAGTCTGAAACATTTATCATGCAAAATTTTGGGAAAAGCAGCTTGTCACATTTTAACCGGCCAAAATCATAACTTATTCACATTTAGATATTAGTAGTTTAAGAACTGTTTACAACAAACAAAAACCAAATTATAGAAATATTATACGCAAATACAATACGCGCCTTTTAAGAACAAACGGTAACCTAGCACAATCACATAATGATCACTTATCATGGCGGCGCTGCGCCTTAGTTCTCAGTCGCTTCTCAGTTGACAGCTCTCACTCTCGTTGGGTCGTTGTTTTGTTTGACATACCACAAGAAGAATATAGGCATGTAATTATAAAAGCAGAACCTAGCAGTTGGGATAGAAATACTTCAACGACTGTACCTGTGCAAGGAACCATAACCCAAACATTGCCAGTCGGTCAATTAGAAGACGTTGGGAATTTTGTTAATTCCTCATCCATACCGGGGAAACAATATAAGATTTAGTAAGAAATCCGAGTACAGCGTCCCTACCTATGGTTTTAAGCAAGATAAACCAAATAAACAACCATTTATACATAGGTGCCTTGATCAATATGACTGGATAGTTTATTCTAAAATCCTTAAAAGTGCCCTTTGTAAATACTGTCTAGTCTTCCCGCCCGTTGTGTCTCACAGTAGTGCTTTAGGCGCATTTACAACAAGACCATTTAAAAAATACAGAGATTTCCACACTCATGCCAAAAACCATTCTAGTTCAGTCTGGCTTAAAGATTCAGCTATCTATGCGAAAAATTTTATTGATGTGTTATCTAATAAAAAACTTGACATATTGTCTCTAATTGATAAAGAAAAGAAGGAAAACGTTACGGAAAACAGAAACAAAAATCCTCCAATTATAAAAACAATAGTTTTTTGTGGTACTCGTGATATACCTTTAAGAGAAAGCTGCAAACACTATGGCAATTTCAGAAATCATTTGAAAATCAAAATAGACGCAAGTGAACCGGTTACTTAATGCTTTTGGTAACTCTAAATACACCTCTCACAACATCCAAAAAGAAATAATTTCATTAGCAGGGCAAGTAATATTAACAAATATAGTAGAATAAGCAAATTCTTTAAAATATTTCAATGTAATGGCTGATGAGACCACCGACATTTCCGAACTTTACCAGTTATCCATTTCAGTTGAACTTATCGGCCTATTTCCACAGTTTTTGATTTTATCGCGCGACATTTCGAAAGCGGATTCTACATTCGTCATCAGGTTGAGTCGAATTCATTTATTCCCAAGCACTTGACTATTCTCAGATTCGAACTTGGTATCTTTCACTTGTAAGTCTGATACCTTTGCCGCTTTTCGCACATCTGGGATTTTATCGCACTTAGATGTTTGACATATTCAGCGTCTTCGCGTATGAGAAGTTCTGCTGGTTGTAGCTTCTACTGCTTCTATTGTCTCCACTTCAGTCTGCCTAGGGTTTTGTATCCATTTGCTAATTCTTCGGCTAGTTAGAATAGAAAATCTCTTCTTTTTATCTTTTTTCCGGTTAGCTCCATGTACAGCACATAGGCATTTACACCTGCTAAGTCCAGTATATTGTAAAATACACGCACTGGCCATCAATGAGATCCAGCTCTTACAGAATACCTGTGAGCCATTTAATCGATAACAACAAACCTGTATTTTGTACTATTAGAGTATATAGAGTATTAGAGCATATTGGTTATTTCTTCGGATTGGTTCAATACATACGGATGTATGAAGAGTACTGAGAATAAGAACTTTTTTATTTGATTTTGCTTGATATACTTTAATAATGCTCTTTTTATTTTCACTTTTGGGTAGCGCAGTTTGGTGCAGTTGATCTTTGTCGTTTTGATGACATCTAGAATTTCTCTTTGTATTCTGTTCTTTGTTCCTACAGTTGTTGTGTTTACATCAGATAATTATGATAGTTTGAGACTTGCAATATTTTATGGTTGATTTTGCAATTAAAAATAAAATTTGTTCCACACCTCGGAAACAAGCGAAAATTTGTCGCGTTTCAGCCGGTTCTTTCTTGTAAACTCTACATCGAATCTAAGAAAATGCATAATTTCTCTAAATCTGTTTCTAGACATTGTTCCTTTGAAGAAAGAAAACCCCACTTATTAGACCATAAATTATCCACTTCTAGAGTTTTGTGCATCGTATGTACTACGCGCATAAAGGGTAGTTCTGAATGCATCCAATTTCTCGAAGGACAACGTATAGTTTTCACTTCCCAAATGCCTTCTTTCTTCAATTTTAGTGCATTTTTTATAAGGTTTAACACGGAGTTATCTATAAACCACCTCCAAAAGCTACTTATTTGCTTAACCTTCGCTTTCTGTTTGGCATACAAAGTCGGTCCAGGCTTTTCTGGAAGCATGTTTCTCTGGGCGATTCGTCCTGTGAAAGGATTACTAGCAGCAATCACTGTCCAGATCCAGATTCACCGAAAATCCCCTTTTTACTTTTTCAGTTTTTGAGGTTGTCTGATTTCTCCTTTACCACTGTTAGTAATCTTCACTGTTGCTTCATTTTTGTTATTTTTAGGATCATTGTCTCTTTCTGAATCACTATTCGAGGCACTACTCACTAATCAAAAATCAACTTTATCTTCCTCCCAATTCGAAATAGGTGGCGATTCAGATTCATTCTCGGATTGATCGTATGGTAGAGTTCTTAAACAAGCCAAAGTCTGCTGGTGCTTCAGTCCTTTGCTTGACCAATCCATCACAAACGACAAATATCAACAATAACTAGAATGCACAGCTACGTTTGAAATCTGCAACTTGTTCGTTTGTGCATATTGTACGTAGCAAATAACTTTTAATTATCAGCAGACTCCTGCCTCTCAAGACTTATTCGGGCGTCAGACCACCTTTAGATATCCTCGTAACAGCAAATATTTATATTTTCTAAATACATGTGTAAAACATCCTACAACAACGGCTAATAATATACAGGATTCCCGCTAAGGTCAGCTAAGAGAAACAGCTAGAAAGTATTTTGAAGTTCGTGTCTCTACCGCTAGATGGCGCAGCATACATGATCTTATTAGAAAAAATTGGCGATTAGTGTATCAGACAAATATTATGAATATCAAGTTTATAATGCACTTTAAAGTCTAGGCCGAAAAATAAGAGTGGAAGGAAAGGGGTTTTTTACCTTTCAATTTTTAGCAGTAACCATATCATTATTTTACCAGAAAATACCTTGAATTTGTAAAATATTCGTGCAAAAACAGTTCGATATCTTTATTAGTTAAAAATACTTTTGGTAATATTTTTACTAGTTTTCCATTTAATGACTTTGAATTTGGTACTCTCTGATATAATAAACATTTAAGTAATGTGGCGTACCACGGTGACCCAGATGCAGCGTGTTCACTTTTATCGACAATGCCTTGCAAAAAATTGCCGTTAGTAATTTTGACAGATGTCAAATAGCGGCAAATAAAGCTGGGAGAAATATACAAAATTTGAATAAACACGCTATAATTTCGCTTCTACCAAATTGAAATTTATAAAATGCTTCTTATCTGGCAAAAAAAATATTTTTTAAACACAGATTTTATTATTAAAAGTTTTTGTTATGAACGAATAAGTTTTTATTTATGTATTTAGTAAAATTAATAATAATTTTTAATTACAGATTTTATTAGTATAATAATAATATCTATGTCTTATTGCTTTTCAAAGTCACCCCTAGAAGCCTTTCTTATTCTTTTTTTTTGGTTTTTTAAATTATTCGTAAAATGTTTAAAAGCTCTCATGTAATTATTTGATGACAAATGGAAAATACCCTAAAGTTTGTTGAAAAATGCTAAACAGTTATCCTATAATTTAAAAAAAAGGGGTAAAAAGAAATACTTACCTTTAGGAAGAACATGGCGTTGAATTCCCATACACAAACAATGCAAACATTGCATTTAGGTATCAAAGAAAAATTAATTGTTTATTAATTCTTTACGTATTGTTATAAGTAGTAGTATTGCATAATTAAAGTCTTAATAGTTAATGTCAATCAATAGAGACAAGAGAAATGTATTTAGAGGAATAAAAGTATACATTATGCATATAACTCACTCATGATAAATGTTCAAAAGGTTTTCCGTTACATAAAATACATTTATTTTTTCGACGATGTGTACTCAGTACACCCTTCGCAATCTCAGTGATTGGTATGCTACTTATATCCTGATGGATACGACTAATAATAGGATGAGTTTTATAGACCATATCCTTTATTTTACGCCATAAATAAGAATCTAAAACTGTAAGATCCGGGGATCTGGTTGGCCATGGAAATAGGCTTCCTCTTCCAGTCCCCCTATTCGTATAAGTAGTATCTAAAATATTTCTAACGTCACGGAAAAAGTACGCCGGACGTCCGTCGTGTTGGTACCACGTTATTCTTGCAATATTTAACGGTACGTCTTCTAATAAGCTTGGTAGGTCATTGGTCAAACATTGAAAGGATAGTTCATCCTTTAAATGACCATTAAAAATATGCGGGCCAGCAATTTTATTTCCCAATATATCTCACCAAACATTTACATTCCACTGGTTTTGGTGGTCCACTTGGCCAATGAGGATTGTTTTCTGACCGATAATGCATATTGCGCAGGATTACTCCTTTGGTTTAAAACTTGCTTCGTCTGTTCACAAGATTCGATAGCTAAATTGCGGTTCTTCTTTCATCATATTTTTAAACCAATTGCAAATATCTAATCTGAGGTCAAAAAAATCAGAGAGCTTGGTGTAATGCGGTATGTAAGTTAGAATCCTAGAAAATTTTATGGGCTGTCGTTTCACCGACCATATGTGCATATTGCGTAGCAACAATTCAGGCGTTTTCAAAACATTACAAATAAACAGCGAGCATATCGTATGCCTCTGAGGTAGAATATACATTTTTAAGAACATCTCAACAACAAAACAACAAAAAAGTTACAATAACAAAATAAGACAAGCAAACTTCAAAAAAAAAAAAATTTAACGAAACATATTAAAAACAATCAACAACAATAATTAAATACATCACTAACATATCTTAGAATCCATTGTTTTTGTAATGTATTCTAAATGAAAACGTTGCAGTGCCGCCGTTGCTTTTTTTTTACTTAAAAAAAATGTCTCAAGCCAAAGACGGTTAAATTTTAAGCCAATGAATTGAAAAAGTTAGGCTTTTATTAATTTTTATATTATTTTGCACATAAACCCGATTTTTTATTAGTTCTGAAAAATTTGAAACCAGATCTACGTAGGTAATAAAATAATGATTAAAATTAGAGTTATAATATTTTCATTCTGTTATAACTGTTTAATTAATACAGATATCTAAGTACCTTTTTTATCAGTGACTTAAAAATTCAAGATATTTTCTGGTTATGATAAAATAATGGTGTGGTTACATTTAAACATTTTGACAAAAATCGAAACATTTACTATGTATTTAAAAAACGCCCTCTAGCGGTATCTTTAAAACAAAATATCATAAATTTTTACATTGTTATGCTTAATGCGTAAATTAATCAGATGACCTTCCCCCTCTCATCTTAAACTTATTTTGCGGCCTAGACCTTAAAGTGCATTACAAAAAAGTTTCAAAACATTACAAATTTTATATTGAACATATTTGTCTTACTACAATAATCGCCAAATTTTCTATAAAAAGGCATTTTTTAATAACATCATGTATGCTGCGCCACCTATCGGTAGAGACCCGAACTTCAAAATAATTTCCAGCAGTTTCTCTTGGCCGCCTATATCATACATTTTTTAACGCTCTGCGATTAAATGGTGCTATAGTACCAAACATCCAGATGATAAGGCACACAGAGGCACTATATAATTATCAATAATAAAACTAAACACCATGAACAGGAAGAATATAGGGTGGACAATATACAAGCCACTAGTATCATTATAAAACACAATCTAGGAGAAATAACAATCTCAGCAATCTATTGCCCACCCAAGCATAATAGTAAACAATCGGATTTTAATGAATTTTTCAGAACCTTACGTAATCGTTTTATAGTCGGAGGCGACAAACAATTTGGGGGGCTAGAATTACAACTACCAAGGGAAGGGAATTACTAAAAACAATAAAAGGTAACAACTTAATCTATCTAACAACCCGTGAACCCACGTACTGGTCATCTGATCCTGATAAGATCCCGGACCTATCGGATTTTTGTATAGGTAAAGGATTTAATGCAAAAAATGTTGGTGTAGTAATGTCTAGAACATACATAACGATATAACTTAGGTGCTAGGAAAACCAGGAAAAGCGTCACTAACTAATAGCAAAATAGTTTGGAACCTCTTTGTAGAAAAATTGGATGTAGTAACACAGGAAATACCAGTAAAAACTAAACTAGATATAGAACAGGCAGTTGAAAGTGTTACCAAAGACATACAAAATAGCAGCCTGGAAATCAACGCCGCATTGCGAAGACATGCGGATTGTACGTAAATTCCAGTTAATCGTGAAACAAAAACTTGACGAAAAAAGGAAAGCAAGAAAACGTTGGCAGACAATAAGAGATCTATCTGATAAGCAACAGTACAATAAAGTAGCAAAAGAACTTAAAAAACTGTTAGATGAATTAAAACATTAGTCGATAAATGAATACCTCAAAGAACTAACGCCTAAAAAATCCACGGAATATTCCTTATGGAAGTGTACTCGAAAGCTAAACCTCTACAACAAATTCCACCGATAAGAAACAGTGATAACAACTGGACAAGAACTAACCAACAAAAGGATAATTGCTTTTGCTAAATACCTAACCACAGTCTTTAAACCTCACCTATCACAAACCCAAAAAGAAGAAGAGGAATTTAACGAACTACTTGAAACACCCCACCACATGTCTTTCCCACTAAAGAAAACCAATCAAGCAGAGATAGAGACAATAATATTCGATCGCATTGACCCAAAAAAAGGCACTGGGATATGATGTTGCTACTGGCAAGGTACTACGAGAACTTTCCCAAAAAGGACTGAAAGTACTAACATACATTTTTAGTGCAATGCTGAGACTCGAATACTTTTCTTGTCAATTCAAGGTAGCGCAGACAGCAGTGATACAAAAACAAGGAAAATGTTCAAATGAAGTAACATCGAATAGGCCTATTAGTTTACTCCCAGTCCTTTCCAAAATCCTAGAAAAAAATACTGTACCGCCCACCAGTTTAAGTTCAGAAAAGGACATGGAACCACGGAACGAATACATCCACTGGTCAAATAAATTCATAACGACATTGAAAATAAAAGATACTGCTCTTCCATATGTGTGGACATACGTCAAGCTTTTGATAAAGTTTGGCACACTGGCTTACTTTATAAACATAAATCTGGTCATTCACACCCAATGTATTCCTTATTAAAGTCATGACTAGAAAGGTTCTGTCAGTTAGGTAACTGACAGAACATTTCTAGTCAAATATCAAGAAGAATGTACCGAATTACTGTCAACTCTACCCGAGGTACCACAAGGTAGGATTTTTGGACCTCTATTATACTCGATATATACAGCAGATATACCACAAAACAGTCATACAACGATGGCCACCTACGCAGACGATACCACTATTCTACCATCACAGACAGACCCCATAATTGCCTCAAAAGAATTACAAACCTACCTAAGTAATTTCGAAGAATGGTTAGGAGACTGGAGGATTACAGTCAATGAAAATAAATCTTCCCACATTACCTTTACCTGAGATGTAGAAATGCCCTCAAGTTTTGCTGAATGGAAAACAAATTCTACAAGAAGAAGCGATCTAATATCTAGGACTTAGTTTAGATAGCAGACTTACCTGGCGTACGCATATTTTTAATAAAAGAAAACAACTAGGAACGAAATTTAGTCAAATGTATTGGTTACTAGGCAGAAAGTCAGAACTTTCCATGGAAAATAAAGAAAATATTGTTAAATAAGACCATTCTAAAACCTATCTGGACGTACGGACTAGCTCTCTGGGGTTCTACCAGTACTTCTAACAGAAATTATACAGACTTCAAAATAAGATACTCAGAACAATAGTTAACGCATCTTGATATATATCTAATAAACAATTATACGCTGATCTAACAATACCCACAATACTTTAAGAAATCGCCCTAATCAGTGTTAAATACAAAGATAAAATCGTTATACATCAGAATGAACATACATCCATATTGTTGGATGACGAACAAGAATCCAGAAGAGTTAAAAGGTTTAAGCCTGGTGACTAAACATCAAGTTTCACATAAATATTGTACAGGAAAGTTTTTTAACAAATGTATATAGTAAATATGTAGTATTAAGCACTAGGTTAAACATACACATGATGTACTCATAGGCCGCAAATCGGACTGATTGTACAAATAAAAGAGACAACAAAAAAAAGATATTGTGAAAGGCTGGCCGTATCGGACACCCTATACATTGATAACTAAGAATTTTCTAACGTAAAAGCGCATAAAAGCTGCAGCGGTCAAATTGACCGGTTCGACGGATGAAGATATACGATCGCGAAAAAAGTTTAAAAAGGAAAGAAATTGAAAATATTTCCCTAATGTAAAGTTTGGATTATTTTATGAAAATACTCAAACTCGAATTTTTTTAATCCTGAGAACTTAGAAGAGTTCGAAAAGTTAAAACGGTTAAAACGCGCTAATAAAACTAAAACTCACTAAATATTTGGATTTAGCGCTAAAATTATTGGCTCAAATACTAAAAAATTACTTCTATAATTTAAAACCAAAATACGTCACACAAAGCTAAATCGACAAGAACGAAAATTTATAAAATCCACAAATTTAATGATCGAGGTTATAATTCCTAAATTCAGCTTACTAAAGGTAAGCTGATTGTTTACCGTTTAACCACATTTGATCAGCTGGTCGGTCATCAAACTCACACTACGTTATCTAAATGCATTACGTCAAACCATAATGAAGCTCATGTCTCCAAAATTTACCTTTAATTAGTTACTTAAAAAAAACTTGAAATACTTTCATTAAAATTACACACAAAACTAAATAAACGATAAATGGTCGTTCTCGCTGCAAAGAAAAATATTTAACTCTAGTTTGTCATCAAATGAATTCAATTACTAGAAATCTTAAATGCGAGTCACAAGAATCTATTCTTTTAGCTTATTACTTCACTTCAACAAAATTGTAGCACAGAGGATCAATCCTCAAATAGTTATAAACTGTTATAAACATTAACAATGGTCGTATATTATGACGTTTACATATTAAATTTTGGTACAATTACAAAAACTCGTTGAAGTTAGCATTTCAAAACCAGAAATCTAGAATAGTAGTAATCAAATTCGGTCGACGTTTGCAAGGTCATTTAAGGTCAGCTACCATATGTTATAAACAAATACCTTTCATTAAATACAACGGAAATAATACAAAATATCCGTAATATAAACTTTCAGTACACAAAATTTACACAAATAAACATTCAGGATATAAACAATAAATCATGAGTATGGATACGCCTGTTTTTAAATTACGTGAAGGGCCTTTATACGATAGCTTACACGAACCAAGCGTCTGCATCCTCCACATAAACACAAAAAACACACTTTATTTATAACAGAACAGAATAAAAAATGTAAAAGTGTACTTTTAATTAGCATCTCGTTACAAAACTAGATTACACTCCATCCTCTGGAATACAAGCGAATATGTGGATCATTCAACTGCGCCGGTTCGGTTCGATCAAAACTGGCTCCTTGAATTTCTACGGTAACGCTCTTCAGGTACTCTCTCACAGACGGCAACTTCCTATTTATAGTTACACAAAATGACGACAGTTAATGTAATCAAAACTCTGTTAACTAATCCTTCATTTGGTCTAACGTAAATGTACAAATAGTTACAAAGCGTTATTTCTTTTAATTTACTCATTCAAAACGTATCATTAAAATTCGGTATCTTTCTTTAAACGGCATCTTCTTATTAACGATATTTACAAAGTTATATACAAGGTGTGACTGGGTTAGCCGGTTTAAAGTAGATACACGGCAACAAAGGGTTCGGGAACATAGCACTTTACCACGAAATTATTCAAATCCGCCGAAGCAATCTAATACTCTGCCGGTTAAGAAGCGCTTAAAAAAACACTGGCTTAATCTCGAACGATAACAGGGGTCCAAAACTGCGATAACATCACCTAAAGCTCTCCAGACGTAGTGAACAGTCCACTAAAAATCCGTCAAATGGAGAAGAGAACCCTGCCTCACGAAAAAGTTTCTTCAGATCAGGATGCTATTCCACACCACGCTCCTCTCGCTCTTACTAACAACATCCACCTTCAATCACATCGTAACCAAGACTGCCTATAAAAAAGCAATTTCCCCTTTCCTCTTATTAATACTTCATCATACTTTTCTCAACAAATTTTCGCACGAAAGAAATGTTAAGGCCGCAAGCTGTTACTAACTCGCGCTAACAATCTTTATGGACGTGAGTCCTGAACGTTTACTGAGTACAAAATTTAGCCCAGAAAAATATTACATTAACCAGTTTTGCCAAGAAAAAGAACAGGAATAAAACGGGCAAGAGATATTGAAGCTTTTTTATTAAATAAAGAAAACACTAAAATAATTGTGGAAATTAGTCGCGATATTGACATAGAAAGACTGTATTTACATAAAAGCGCGTTTTTTTTTATAGTACTAGAGCGCAAAATTTTCATTCTGTATCAGAAATAGCATTACATTTTAAATAAAATGTACATTTGAAAGATTTATTTTCGGAGTATTGTAAAGCTTTCAAATTGTTTTTTTATAATTCCTGTAACATCATGTACTCCTGAAAGAAGTTTCTTAAATTTACGAAGATTAAAATTAATTCATATAAAGGAATTTGAAGAGACGTGAACCACAATGAAATCGCAAATAACCGAAATAGCGAAATACTCAGAGGCGGAACGTGTTTTCATTAGAATGATTATTTTATTATTATGGGTACCTATTTGAATGTATCAGTAAGCCCTTACTGAAAATTATTATCGTTGACTTTTTTGTTTATTTATGGAGAGATTTTGATTTGTTGTAGATATATATCTGTGGATTTTAATAATTATGTTTTGTGTTCATTGTCTTATGTCTAAGTTCTTGATTTATAATACTTTAAGCATTAATAGATATCGATTAAAAAAAAATTTTTAAAATTAAGGAATTAAAAAAAACTGACATTTTTTAGCAAAGTTTTTTTATGAAAGTTGGATAATTAGTACACAATTTGCATAATTTTTTAAAAAAATTATCAGCTATGCTCATGGCTAGAGCACCCATACATGTTTCCAGAAACCGGCGCCTGTGCTATTGATTTCCTTGTTTTATGCAAGGTTGCCTACCTAAAATTCCCGAGTAACTGTATTAAACTCAATTTAAACGTTTCATGTTGTTTGAAATAAGTAAAAAAATAGTTATTTAATTGGGGCATACGTTGCATTAAATTAACCTTTTTTAATTAATTCAGACAGCAATAATTCAAAATTTCTGTAATTAACTAAAAATGTTTTATGTGGGTGGTTGGAAAGTTTATCATTAAAATTAAAGATTAGTTATAGTTTACCTACTAACTTTTCCTGCAGACTCGCTAAAGGTCCATACTTCCTTCTTTCGTTATTTTGTAAGTGGATGTTTTCGAAATGTTAGTACAATTCGGATTTTCCCAGGGCTCAACATACAGGATTGCTCACTCACATTTTTTATTCTGATTTTCCTTGTTTACAACCTTCAAAATATCTTGAGGCCTGTACGGCTTCCGGTTTCGTCTGTGCAGGACCGTACCCAATTATTTAAAATGGAACACCCTATAAATTTTAATATTTTTGAAATCCATATTCGATTCTAGCCCAAGACCTTTCACTTACTTACGACTTCTTATTCAGGAGGAAATAAATGTTTAAAAAAAATTATCTCCGAAATTAACATTCAGTAAAAAAAAATTATAACTTGTTACATGTGGGTCTATATCAGAATAATAATGATAGTTGTGCCTGTTCATTAACCCGTTAGTCTATAACGTTGATTCGTCCGTGTATAAAACATTATTAAAAAAGTGTCCTTCGTTGGGCAATTTTTCAATGGCCAAACGACAAAACCGAAAGGACTTAAACGGTCATCCCCAAGAAGATGAAAATGGACGCCAAATGGATGCCCTGATAATTTCTGAAATTTCCCCAATTTGCTTAGCACTTTTTCTTGGGTCTTCAACCAGGGCTGTCATTATTATTTCTTTATTCTACTCACTCAGGACAGATCTCCACAGGAAGGTCTTTGTAGAGGCGCGCAGTCAATAACGAGTTCCGTAAATATTCGCTGAGGGTGAAAACCATATCAACCAGTTCGTTATTTGGAAAACGTGACATTTTCTATTCGATTTTTAGCCTTTTTGACAATGCGAAAACGATAATGTATCAAATTCAATCAACTGAAATTAAACCGACATATGTCGTCTGCGTATTGCAATAATTGTTATGGTTATTGGCATGCAACTATACTCTCTGAATAACATTTTATAATACCGTCGTTTTTATTCTTATTCCTGGTTTTTTAAATGACAATACAATTTAGGTAAAAATAATAATTAAATATCTGATGCAAATAGTGTTATTAAAAATTATTATTAATTTTATTAAATACATAAATAAAAAGTTTACCTCGAGTAGGATTTGAACCTACGACCTGTACTATGCAAGAATACCGCGCTAACCAACTGCGCCATCAAGGTTCAAGCCCCAACCGATATAAATTTTGTCTTTATGTGTGTAGAACTGATGTAAATTCTAAATATAATGAGATTACAATCAAATCACAATAGTGCTATTGTTTGTTGCTTCCTTTAATTTTATTTTGAGGATTGGGCGAAAAAACAAAATAATTTAAACTAAGGTTTTTATTACGGAAACTATTAACTTTAGATACAATAAATATTTATCAAAAAGCAAAGATAACTTAAAAAGCAGTTTATTCATAAAAAAATTTACAGGGCGTTTCATTTAAAATAGTCGACTTTTGCTATTTCTGCCGTGGTCGTTAGAAAAAAATCAGTACGGTCCTTTCGCAAAAAAATTCGTTCAAAATTAGTATATCCATAAATAAAAGGCTCTTTTGTTTATGATAATCTCCAATTTCGTTGCTCTACAGCCAACGATTGAATAGTTATGATTTTTTACTGAATGTTAATTTCGGAGAGAATTTTTTTAAAACATTTATTTTCTCCTAAATGAGTGGACGTAAGTAGGTGAAAGGTCTTGGCCTACAATCGAACATGGATCACAAAAATATTAAAATTTATGGGGTGTTCCATATCAAATAATTGAGTACGGTACTGCACAGACGAAACCGGAAGCCGTGCAGTACTCAAAGCATATTTAGGTTGTAAACAAGGAAAACCTGAATAAAAAATGTCTCGCGACCGTCCTAAAATTAATATTAAAGGCACCCACTATCAAAGGGCAGGTGGGCAACTTTTAGCATTTAATATTTTATTTTCGTTTTATTGGAGAGCCTCACCATATATAAATATGGGGCAGCTTTTGTCGTAACCCAGCTTATACAAAACTAATTAAAAAGGTTTAATACATAATTATAATTACGTTACGATTAGACCTGTAAGAGAAAACTAACATTTTTACGTTTGTAGATCATGGGCATATTTGTGTGATGGGACCAAGTTAGTGTACGGTTTCTGACACATTGGTTACAATTACGAAACCGAGCTGGTAGCGTACTGGTGACACGACCTGCTTAGCATTCGGGAGGTTATGGGTTCGATTCCCGTTACCGTCTACCTTGTATGAGATTTTTTCAGGGGGTTTTCCTCATACACGTGTAGCCGCATGGTCACGAATGCTGGGGTAGTATTTCCCCCCTCAGAACCCTAACTCCATTCCTTCCGATCCTATCCTGACCACACCCATACTTAATTCCACCATGCATATATACGTAATGTATGTATGTATGCTGGGAATCCATGATTGTGGTTGAGAATGAAATACGTGGCCCTTTCCTTTTTCCACAATTACAGACGTACAATTCATTTACCATTATTTATGTTTTATTTTCATATCCTTCGTTTCTAATATAAAATATTATGACAATAACCTTTTAACTTTATTCTTACTGAAAAAAAAAGGCTAGTTTCTACTGAAACAATTAAAATTTGTAAATTTATGTAAAACGTGTTACTAAACTCAAACAAGGTATTTCATTTGTGAATTGCCCTTCATTGAAATTAGATCAATGTGTTCAATTTTTCCGCTACTTTACATGCATTTTTTTAATTAAAAAAATAAGAAAAAAAGAAGAATCAATTTTAATTTTAAAAATGCTATGTGGAGGTTAAAAATATGTCAATAAATTAATTAGGCAATTAAGAACACTCGGAAAATTGTAAATTTGTACTTGAAAATAAATGTATGCTAAAATTAAGGAAACTAATTTTAAATAAAATACTTTCTGTAAACAAATAACTTAGTTTTGATTTTCTTGCTTTGTTTGTGGTACTGCAGTAGCAATGGTAACAAAGTAGTGTATATGACCTTAGGACATCAAATGTATACAAACAACAAAACGAACGTTCTCATTTTTGGTCATGCCTTATAAAAAAATACTGTAGTTTAGTAACATTTGTAGACTGATTCACCTTCGATCATAATTGCAAACATCAGTAAAATTTTAATGTATAAACTATATCCTCCTCCTCCTACAACAGTATGATTTGTAAAATGACATCAGATAACGGTTATTTTAGTATTATAAAAATGACCTTGCATTTCAATACTAATAATCGTCTGGCTATTATTTTAGATAGAGAAAAATTTATCGAATAAAATTGGAGTTATTACCTTCATTAGCATATATATTTATTTAATTAGCTACTGCATTCCTCTTAGCGTAGATCACAGTTTATTAAATTAAATGCAAACCTGAAAACATCAATAAATAAAGTTTCAATTACGAAAACTGAACTTATAGGTATTATGTAACTCTGATATGCATTTTACTGCATAATAAAATGCAAATTAAAGCGTTATTTTGAAGAAAATTTTAACTTTTACGATAATGCAATCTAAAATCCTAAATTCAAAATAAAATAGCAATGACCTGTATTTTATTTTGTTAAAAAACACCGTTACTCACATAAATGATCTCTCATTTAGCAACTGCTTGCAAAATTCATACTATTAATATTAATATCACCAAAATCCATTATATACCCTTTTTCGACTAATCTTTTTTTTTTATTATTTCTAACTGTACTTTTAAGATATATTCATTTTCAAATTTTGGAACATCTTAGCTTTTTACTCAGGAAACGTTATTCACTTCAGGAATATTCTTTTATTGATTAATTATAATTAGTTTTCGGCTCCTCGGTAATTTATAATGCATACCATATTGGATTTTGGAAGTTACAACTGCCAGCTTTTGTAGCTGCTGCAAATTTTTGTATTTAGTATAAATTAACAAACTATTTGACCTGCTGTCAAGGAATGTTCGTCTCCTGATTCTTTTAGGAAAAAAACCAGCAGCAAATTCCTTTTCTTTTTACTGTAAAAAAGTTTGCTCAAGTTGTTGGTACAAAAAATGGCGATTTAAGTAAATCATCTTACAACGTAATCAGTATCACCCATAATTTGTTAAATGCGCCGACATTATTAAATTTTTGCTTTTGTCGCAAATGACGTTATCATAGATAACGCAAAAATATTTATTTTAATAAAAAACAGATATTCAGGATAACTCTATCTTTACGTAGATTGTGATAAAAGTTTATTCGGCACGAGAGAATGTTGAAAACCCGACGAAGGAAGGCTTTTAATTTCCCGAGAGCCATAATCGACTGTCTGTGGTACATGCAACGTTTTATCCTATTTTTGTTGCTTAACTTTTCAAATAAAATACTTAACAAATAAAAATTATTATTAACTTTATTAAATACATAAATAAAAATTTAGCTCGAGTAAGATGTGAATCTACGACAAAAGTAATGTCCCGGCAGGTGGTAGGCAACACACATTCCACTTTTCCGATTCCGCTCGAATATATTTAGATGGAGAAGGGATACAGTCATTCAATAATGTGTAAAGGTAGCGTGTTAACTGCAAATATTGCAACAGAGCGCGCTTTCACGTATTACTGTTCAGGTTATACAAGTGGTAACTTCTTTTAGTTGGTATACAAAAATCGGAAAAACATAATCACAATTTGTTTGAATTCAAACACGCAAATAACTAATACGATTTTAAATTTGCTTTTCTACCAAAATAATATTCAAATACTCCAAGTTGTTAAAAATTCTAACTTTCATTCTTAAAACCTCCATATCTTTAAGAAATCACGAGATGGAATTGATAAGTTCTAATAAATGGTTTAAATTTTCAAAAGAAGTCAGCATTAACGCGGGCGTACCACAGGGACCCGTTATAGCGCCTACACTTTTTCTACTGTACATAAATGACCGTATTTCTTCAACAACTAACCCCATCCATTGCTTTGCTGACGATAGCACTCTTCACTGTAGTTCATCTCAGTCTACTCATAGTGATAATCCACCTTCTATGTCAAATCAAGAAATTAAAGCTGAAATGGCAAATTCAATCAACAAAGACATTCAACGTATTCTCGAATGGGGAAGCAATAATCTAGTTAAATTTAATGCTAACAAAACTCAGTGTTGCCTTATGTCCGCCAAAAGAGATCGATTATTTCCTGTTCTAAGTATGAATGGCTCAGTTCTTAAGTTTTCAGACTCTATTACTCTGTTGGGTATGACTGTATCTTCAAATCTCTCATGGGTTGACCATCTTCTGTCAGCTACCAAAACAGCTGCTCGTAAAATAGGCTTTTTGTACAAATCTAAGCAGTATTTTACCTCTCGACAACTCCTTCTGCTGTATAAGGCCCAAATTCGGCCTCATCTGGAATATAATTCTCACCTCTCGGTTAGTGCTCCCCAATACGGTCTCGATATCGTTGATCGTATTCAAAAGAGAGCGATTAGGCTTATAAATGACCCGTCCATAACTTCTCACATACAGTCCCTTGAGCATAGAAGGATGGTTCAGTTCTATCTTTGTATTATCGTTATTACAACGGCTATTGTGCTGCTTAATTATATTCTTTGACGCCATCTCGGGCTATCTTTTCGAGAAACACTCGGTTCGCTCATTTACATCATCAGTATGCAGTACAAATCTCCACTTGTCGTACCAAATGGGCGCAATCCACATTTTTCTACACGGATTCTAAACTCTGGAATGATCTCCCTAGTTCCTGTTTTCCTCTCACTTATGATATGAGAAAATTTAAGGTGGCTGTTCATAGGCATCTATTGGCAATTCATTATCCCTCTATCCATCCTCCTAAGTGTTCCTGAGTGCTTTAGCACGATAGGCCTAATTTAGCAGGTCCACAATCATAAAAAAAAAAAATAACAGTTTCAACGTCAAAATGGAGAACCACGGCTTGGTATTGCAGTACAGTAGTCTACTATTACTATTACACCGTAGATGTTAGATTTTTATACTAGTCTACATTCAATGACCGTTTTCAGTATAATTTTTCCAATAATGGATAGATGGACTAATTCTAAGCAACGTTTGTTCTATGTTTTTTCTGAAAGTCAATACTTTTCGACTTATTCGCGAGTGAAAGTGTCAAATTTTTCAACCAAAAAAACACGTTTTCAGGCGGTTTTTCGTCAATAACTCAAAAAGTAAATATTTTATCCAAAAAATCGTTCTTATTAATAATATAGCTTATAAAAAAATAAAATGAATGTTAGGTTTATGGTGTCTATCGACCCAATACAAACGAGTAGTAGCTTGTTGAAGGTTGGTTCTTATTAGTCAAACGCCAAAATTGAAAGTTTCAACGTGAAATAACTAAAAAACGTTGCATTTTTCGGGGAAAACTTATGGAACCTGCTTTAAAGGGCTTGAAAAAACCTTTCTTCTTGTTTTTTTATAAAAGTCCCTGGCATCAAAACTATGACGAAAATAAAGTTGGTCCCTATTTTTTTCGGTGATAAAAAAATGTGAAAATCACCCCCTAATTACCACACAAATTGAAAATAATGGTTACCACTTTAAAATTCACTTTATTTATGGTTGTAATATACTTTGGAAGTTTGACCGGTTAAAAGTGCTTAGTTTTGAAAATAATTGAGCTTGAAGTGAACAGAGCATTTTTGTAGTTTTGCGAAAATTACTTTTCTTCAAAATAACTGAAAAACTATTCATGATAACGCAAAATTGTAGGTTTTGCTTTTCTGAAAATTTTCGTTTTTTTGTAGCATAAAAATTGACCGTTTAAAGTTTGCATATATTCGTAAATAGTAACTTGTATTTCACTTGTAACTAGTAACTTGTTGTATGTAAGCACTTTAAACCGGTCAAACTTCTAGAGAATATTAAAAGTCACATAAATAAAGTGAATTTTAAAGTGGTAACGGTTATTTTCAATTGGGGTGGTAATTAGGGTTTTTTTCACATTTTTTTGTCGCCGAAAAAAATAGGGTCCAACATTATTTCATCATAACTCGCTTAGTTTTGATGCTATGGACTTTTATAAAAAAACAAGCATAAAGGTTTTTTCACGCACTTTGCAAAATGTTCCTTCAGTTTTCGCCGAAAAATGCCATGTTTTTTTGGTTATTTCACGTTGAAACTTTAAATTTTGGCGTTTGATGATTAAGAACCAACCTTCAACAGGCCATTACTCCGTTTATATTGGGTTTACCGAAGTCATAACCCACCATTCTTTTTGATCTTTTATAAGCTACATTTTTAATACGAATAATTTTTATATAAAATAATTACTTTTTGAGTTATTTACAAAAAAAACCGCCTGAAAACGTGTTTTTTTGGCTTAAAAATTGACACTTTTACTCACGAATAAGTCGAAAAGTATTGACTTTCAGAAAACACTTTATAGGACAAGGTTGCCTAGAATTAGTCAATCTATCTATTCCCGGACTTATTTTCAATGAAACACTTTTCATCCCCGAGAAGGGGTGGCATCTACCCCCAGAGTAATAGCAACCTCCGGTACAGGGTCAACTTTGAAGTAGAGGGTAAGTAGATCCTAAATCCAAATTTTTATGAAATTCGGTGATGTTTGGCAAAATTATACAGTATCACCGTATTCTTCCTACTACGAAATTGTCAAACAAGGAACGCGTGATTGGTCGCATTTATCGACATTTTGCTGCTAGTAACAAAATAGCTTCTAAGCATCATATAAGGTATCCTGCTTAAATATTAGGTATTTTGAAATTACATAAAAACAAATATAGTACATATTCAATTAAGGTAATATGTATTATAAATCCATTAGAATAATTAAGTGATCAATTAATTAACATTAACTTCAGTGTTTTTAGGTTTAAATATATGATACAAATTATTTAAACTTGATTTAAAATATATGACATAATGTTAATATGATTAAATAAGTATGTTTTCGTTCATGATGAATCATTCACAATTCAGAAAATTAATCGAGATATTAATATCTCGATACAGATGTTTGCGAGATAACGGGGCAAGTGGTAGATTTTCAAATATTAATTACCTAGTTCATTGTGAATTATTCGTTGGAGTGATCACATTTAATTTTTACCTAATTGTGTTCAATTTGTGACATACCAAGGCGTCATGGGTACATCGATTCTACTTTAGAAACTAGGGGGATAATAATTGGATTATGGGAGGTTGGAGTTCCCATTGTCCAAATAGCCGAACGAGTTGATCTATCGGTAAATCAATTTTAACGAACACGGTGTCGTTAAAAGTAACCATTGAGGGGATTTGAATCAGATTGGTTTTAAACCAAAGTTGTTCAGTTCTACGTTGTTTAGTTGCAACAAACACTTTTTTGATATTAAGAAAGTTTCTGCGCGCGAATTATATAAGTGTTCGTTTTTCAGGTTTACCGCACCATAACTTGAAAGCTAAATAAAAGCAAAACCATCAGATCAAATCGCATCAAATTTTATGGTAAATCGTTGTTCTAAATTTGTTTTTTGTAAATGCTAGGTAGACATAATGAGAATAGTTTGAAATCCATTCTGTTACGTTTTGTAAACCCTACTTGCATTTGTATGGGAAATTCAGCAAACTTGTGTCTAGTATGATGTGTAGAAAAAGATGCGAGGTTCATAATTGTATTTTATATAATTTAATTATTTTTGTCATACAGAGTGATTCATTAAGGGTAGCCACCTCTTCACAAACGTAGATTCCATGCAAAGAGCGTTAAAGGTAGATTCCAGAAACAAATAACAACACTTGTAGTTTTTAAATAGGCAACTAATCTGCGATATGTAACAACTAGCTCTATTTATGTTTTTTGTCGGAAAAGTTTCAAATAAAATACTATAACTCTAACCTGCTTACAAAAAGGCAGATAAGATGACTTACTAACCTGTCAAAACCGCGAACTGATATCTCTTCCATTGAAAAGATATTAGCATTTTTTGATGAGTGTTGATGATTGTTGGCTCACCCTGTAAGTTGTAGAAGAAATTATGTCGCTAAAATTGTTTTGAGAATAAAATATCAATTAAAAACATACCACAAAAATATTTATTAACATAAATAGGGAAACAAATCTAAGAGAGCAACTCATAACAGAAATTTACAAAAAGCACCTAATTATTTTATATACTCAAAAATGCTTGCCATCATTTGCTATGAACAAATGAACAATTTCACACAGTAAAATCTCTTAAAAGGTCTTTAATAGTTTGTGTGATGTTAAATTGTTGGCACATCAGGTAGATGTTTCAAAAGTGAATTGTTTACTTTTAAGTTTCTATTGCTGTCAAATTCATTTTGAATGTTTGCAAACTAACTCTTTTATAATGCGGTATTATTCAAACGAAGTTACATATGATATGCTGAAAGGGAATTAGGATATCTTGAAAGACGGCGTCATTCTCGGAAAATATTCAAAAGATTGGCACAAAAGAATGCGGGAAAGCGGCAATGTTCAATCTGTCGCACCAAAAAATAGGATACGAAGAAGTCGCAGTGAAGAAAGTGTTACTAACGCATTGGTGTATGTTAAGCGCTGAATTCCATTTAAGTATTCGGGAAATTGCAATAGATCTAGGATTGAATTATACTTTGGTACAATGAATATTAAAGGATTATAAAATGTATATTATACACCAAGAGTCAAAAGAAACAGATTTTGATCTACGACTGGACCATTGCAACTGGTTAAAAGAAATGTTGGACGATGATCCAGAGTTCCTATCTAAAATACTGTGGACACATAGGATACCTTTTCCAGCAATGGTAATTTCAATTTGCACCATTTCCACTACTGGTCAGAAACCAACCCTCACTGGTAAAGAGAAGTCAATTACCAAAATCGTTGAAGTCTAAACGTATGGTGTGTTATTTTAAATGGATAGATTATCGGACCTTTTTTCTTTGACGGAATATTAACTGGAGAAAGGTAACTTTCAACGAATGATTTACCAATTCTCCTGGATTTAAAACAGATTAGACATGTGGTACCAACAAGACGATTTCCCATCGTATTTTGCAGCAGATGGCCGGGTTTTTTTAGATACTGTATTTTGAGATAAGTGGATTGTACGTGGGAGTATTTTTTCAATGGCCGGCAAGGTAATCAGACCTTACGGTTTAAGATTTTTACTTATGGGGAGGAATCAAAGATTTAGTTTTTAAAACACGTCCAACTACACGTGTGGATATGAAAGATAGGATTCGGGAAGCAGTTCGAAGTATTTCCCTTGCTGAAATTGAGACCAGTATTAATTCCACTATAGAAAGACTTAATTTGTGGATAGCAAATGATGGCAAGCATTTTGAGTATTTAAAATAATTAGGTAGTAGGTTCGTTTAGTAAATTTCTGTTATGAGTAGCTCCCTTAGTTTTATTTCATTGTTTATATTAATAAATATTTTTGTGATGTGTTTTTACTTATTATTTCATTCTCAAAACATTTTTAGCGACATAATTTCTCGTACACCTTACATGGTGAGCCAACAATCATCAACACTCATCAAAAAATGCCGATACCTTTAATGCTCTTTGCATGGAGTCTACGTTTGTGAAAATCGATTCAGGCATATGGAAATTACAGTCTTCTTTATGTCAACGAAAGAACACTTCCCCACCACTTCAGAATAGGTGGTACAGAAAAATGCTTAAACAAACTTGTAGAATAAGGACGGTAGTTTCTAAAGTTGATATTTTTAACCAACCTAAAGTAGGAAATATTTTGTAAAAAAATGCAATTATATTTATTGAGTGATAGATTGCGCTACCTAGCGGAATTCTATGGACACAAAAACATCTTTAATCATTCGTTTAGTGCCGATTTCGTTATAAGAATTTATCTCCCAAATTCTGGGGCATTCGGTTTTCAAGATACGGTCGATCGCCACCTTTAATAAATCACCCTGTATAGCAAAAATAAATATGTTATATAAAATACAATTGTGAACATCGCATCTTTTTCTACACATCATACTAGATATAAGTTTGTTAAATTTTCCACACAAATTCAAGTAGGGTTTACAAAACGTAACAGAATGGATTTTAAACTATTCTAATTATGTTACTTATTTTACACCGAAGACAATTGTGAAAATCAAATGCTCGTGCGACCTTCCATTCCGAAAAATACCTTGTGTTACAAAACTTGTCTACCTAGCATTTACAAAAAGCAAATTTAGAACAACAATTTACAATAAAATTTGATGCGATTTGATCTGGTGGCTTTGCATTTAATTAGATTTCAAGTTATGGTGCGATAAACCTGAAAAACGAGCACTTATATCATTCGCACGCAGAAACTTTCTTAGTATCCAAAAAGTGTTTGTTACAACTAAACAACTTAGAATTGAACAACTTTAGTTTAAAAGCAATCTGATTCAAATCCCTCCAATGGTTACTTTTAACGACACTGTGTTTACTGAAATCGATTTACTGATAAATCAACTCGTTCAGCTATTTTGGCAACGAGAACTCCAACCTCCCATAATCCAATTATCATCCCCCTTGTTTCTAAAGTAGAATCGATTTGCTCCGGACACCTTGGCATGTTATAAATTGAACACATCTAGGTAAAATTAAACGTAATCACTCCAACGAATAATTCACAATGAACTAGATAATTAGTATTTGGAAATCTATCACTTACCTCATTATATCGCAAACATCTCTATCGAGATATTAGTATGTTGATTAATTTTCTGAAGTGTCAATGATTCATCATGAACGGAAACATACTTATTCAATGATATTTACATTATGTCTCATATATTTTAAATCAAGTTTAAATAATTTGTATCATATATTTCAACCTAAAAACACTGAAGTTAATGTTACTTAATAAATTGATCCCTATCGGTTAATTATTCTTATTACCTTAATTGGTAAGGATAAGGTTTTTTTATCGCCGAAAAAATAGGGTCCAACTTCATTTTCGTTATAACTCGCTTAGTTTTGATGCTAGGGGCTTTTATAAAAAATAAAGGTTTTTTCAAGCAATTTTTTATAATCTACATTTTTAATAAAAATGGTTTTTTGGATAAAACACTTACTTTTAGAGTTATTGGCGAAAAACCGCCTGAAAACGTGATTTTTTTGGTTGAAAGGTTTAACACCTTCACTCGCGAATAAGTCGAAGAGTATTGACTTTCAGAAAAAACCTAAGAAGAAACGTTGCTTAGAATTAGTCAATCTGTCCATTATTGGAAAAATTATACGGGAAACGGTCAGTCACTAGACTAGTATAAAAATATAACATCTACGCTGTAATAGTAAAGAAACATAAACAAAACTACTGTAACCTAATAAAAGTAGATTACGTAAACGAAACTACAGTAACATAGCAGAAAAAAAATTGCATGAGCCGGGAATCGAACCTGCCTCATCCACGTGCCAGTCAACTACTGTACAGCTATACCAAGCCGCGGTTCTCCATTTTGACGAAACTGTTATTTAAACCATTTATTAGAACTTATCAATTCCCGTAACTCTAATTTAATTCTATTACTACAATATAAATAATAAAAACAGTTATTATTCAAAACTATCATTTCAAATATTTCATCTCGTGATTTCTTAAAGATATGGAGGTTTTAAGAATGAAAGTTAGAATTTTTAATAATTTGGAGTATTTGAATATTATTTTGGTAGAAAAGCAAGTTTAAAATCTTATTAGCTATTTGCGTGTTTGAATTCACACAAATTGAGATTATTTTTTCTAAATTTTTGTACACCTACCAAAAGAGGTTACCACTTGTATAAGCTGAGCAAGTAATACGTGAAAGCGCGCTCTACGGCAATCTTTGCGCTCACATGCACGAAGGCACGCACGCACGGGCGCACGAACGCACACACACACGCACCCTAACACGCACATGCACACGCAAGCGCACGCGCACACGCACTCAGACGCACACGCGCTGGCATAGTCACACAAACACACACACACGCACACACGCTCACACGCTCACACGCACACACGCACACACGCTTACAAGCACACACGCACACACGCACACACGCACACAAGCACACACGCACACACACACACGCACACACGCACACGCACACCACACACACACACGACACACACACCACACAGCACACACACAGCACACGAACACAGCACACACACGACACGACACACACACACGCACACACACCACAACACACCACACACACACACACACACACACACACACACACACACACACGCACACCACACACACACACACAACACACACACACACACACACACACACACACACACACACACACACACGACACACACACGCATGCACACACACACATACACACACACAACACACACAACACACACACACACACACACACACACACACACCATGGCCGATTTTGGTGAAACGTTGCTAATTCCTGTACGGTTGGTTGATAATTAGATTAGCGTTAGCGAAAAAAAAGTTGATTGCATAATTATCCTCAACTAATGTACGACTCCAGCCTGCCGCCGGATTCTTCCCAGTATAAATTAAGTGAAGCTCAATTACATATTTCCTGTATGTACGTATTACGGTGCTGGGGTTGTGAATACTAACATACATCCACACATCCACACATCCCCACACACACACGCACGCACACACGCACACGTGTAATGTGTGAGTAGTAATATAACCTTTTAGAAATATTTAAGATATTAAGTTTTTGAAATTTAAAAATTGATTTACAGTATAGACTGGATAATTTATAATGGTATAATAACATACATTCACACACACGCGCGCACACGGACGCACACACGCACGAACGCGCATGCGCACGCACTTTTTCAAACGATGTGTAATGATTTATCAGTAGTAATATAACCTTTTCAGAAGTCTTTAAGATGTTCAAATAAGTTTTTGAAACTTGAAAATTTGTTTACAGTATGGACTCGTTATTTCATAAAGGTACAGTTACATACATTCACACAGGCGAGCGCACGCGCACGAACACACGCACGCATGCATGCAAGCACGCACGTACGCACGGGCACACGCCCACTCACACGTGCGCGCACGTACACACGCACGGACGCACGTACTGACGCACGCACAAGCACACGCATACGCACACACACGCACACGCACAAGCACACGCACACATACGCACACGCACACGTACACGCACTCGCAACGCACACGCACACGCACACGCACATGAACACGCACACGCACACGGACACCCACACGCACACACACGCAGACGCACACGTTCACGCACATGAACACACACGCAGAAGCACACGGTAACGTATATGAAAACCCACACGCACACGCACACGCAACGCACGTGCACACGCATGCGCACGCGCACGGGCACTCAGACGAACACGCACACGCAAACGCTCACGCGTAGGCACTCACAAACACCCGCACACAAACGCACACGCGCACACGTGCACACCCACACACACACGCACATACGCACACACGCACGCGCACCCACGCACGCACGCACGCACGCACGTACGAACGTACGCAAGCACGGACGCAGACACGCACGAACGTGTATACGCACTTCGACAAACGATGTATAATGGTGTATCAGTAGCGATATAGCCTTTTAGAAACAATTCAGATGTTTAAATAGGTTTTTGAGATTTGAAAATTTGTTTAAAATATGGACTGGTTATTTTACAAAGGTATTGTACCATACATTTACACATGTGCGCGCACACACGCATGCACGTACGAACGCAACCACGCACTCACGCACGCACGCACACTTGTACGCACGCACGCACACATACGGACGAACGCACGTACTTTGTCAAACGATGCATAATCATATATCAGTAGTAATATAATCTTGTATAAATCTTTAAGATGTATAAATAAGTGTTTAAAACCTGAAAATTTGTTTAAAATGTGAACTGGCTATTTTATGAAGGTATAGTTACATACATACATACATTCACACACACACGTACGCACACTCGCACACGCATACTGTGACGCACACGCATACGCAGACTCACACGCACACGCATACGCATACGCACACACATACGCACATGGTCACGCGCACGCACACACATACGCACACGCAACGCACACGCATACGCACACGCACACGGACACGCACACGCACGCACGTACGAACGCAATCACGCACTTACGCACGCACGCACTCACTTTGTCAAACGACGTATAATGATGCACACGCACACACATACTCACACGCACACGCACACACAACGCACACGTACCCGCAACGCACGTTCACACACATGCGCTCGCGCACACGCGCTGAAACGCACACGCACACGTGCACGCGCAGGCAGTCACACACACACACGCACACACACTCACACGCGCACACGTGCACACACGCACACACGCGCACACGCGCACACGCACACACGCACGCACGCACACACGCACGAACGAGTATACGCTCTTTGTCAAACGATGTATAATGATGTATCAGCTGTGATATAACCTTTCAGAAACTATTAAGCCGTTTAAATAAGCTTTTGAGGTTTGCAAATTTGTTTAAAACATGAACTGGCTATTTTATGAACGAATAGTTACATACATACATACATTCACACACACACGCGCGCACACTCGCACACGCACACCGTCACGCACACGCACACGCACACGCAACGCACACGCACACGCACACGCACGCACGTACGAACGCAATCACGCACTTACGCACTCACGCACGCACGCACGCACTTTGTCAAACGATGTATAATGATGTGTCAGTAGTAATATAGCCATTTATATATCTTTAACATGTTTAAATAATACACCCCGCAACCACACGCACACCCACATGCACGCACACCCACACGCACGCACGCATGCACGCACACATGTACGCACGCACGCACACATACGGACGAACGCACGCACGCACGAACTTTGTCAAACGGTGTATAATGATGTATCAGTAGTAAATAACCGTCTAGAAATCTTTAACATGTTTAAATTTATTTAAAATATGTACTGCCTATTTTACATAAGTACAGTAACATACATTCACACACTCACGCGCGGTCACGCACTTACACACACACACTAACGCACGCACGCACACATGTACTGACGCAAGCACACATACGGACGAACGCACGTACGCCCGCACTTTGTCAAACGATATATAATCATGTATCTGTAGTAATATAATCTTGTATAAATTTTTAAGATGTATAAATAAGTTTATGAAACTTGAAAATTTTTTTAAAATATGAACTGGCTCTATTATGAAGGTATGGTTACATACATACATACATTCACACACACACGCGCGCACACTCGCACACGCACACGGTCACGCACACGCACACGCATACGCACACGCACACGCACACGCACACGCACACGCACACGCACATGCACACGCACGCACACACTCATACGCACACACACACGCACACGGTCACGCACACGCACAAGCACACGCACACACATACTCACACGCACACGCACACGCAGCGCACACGCATGCGCATACGCACACGCACGCGCACACGTACAAGCACATGCACACGCATATGCACACGCACAGGCACATGCACACGCACACGCACACGCACACGCACACGCACACGCACACGCACGCGCACACGCACACCCACACGCAACGCTCGTGCACACGCATGCGCACGCGCACACGCTCTCAGACGCACACGAACACGCACACGTACACGCGCACGCGCAGGCACTCACGCACACACGCACACGCGCACACACACGCACACCCACACACGCGCGCACGCGCTTACACGCACACACGTACACACGCACACACGCACTTATGCACACACACGCAAGCGCACACACTCGTGCACGCACTAACGCACGCACGCACGTACGCACGCACGCACGTACACACGCACGAAGGCGTGTACGCACTTTGCCAAACGATGTATAATGATGTATCAGTAGTGATGTAACTCTTTAGAAACCATTAAGATGTTTAAATAAGTTTTTGGGATTTGAAATTTTCTTAAAATATGGACTGGCTATTTTATAAAGGTATGGTACCATAAATTTACCCGCGCGCGCACACGCCCGCACGCACGTACGAACGCAATTACGCACTCACGCACGCACGCACGCACACACGCACGCACGTACTGACACACGCACACATGCACGAACGCGGGTACGCACGTATGTATGCACTTTGTGAAACGATGTATAATGATGTATCAGTAGTGTTATAATCTTTTAGAAATCTCTAATATGTTTAAACAATTTTAAATTTTAAAATTTGACTGGCTACTTTATAAAAGTATAGTAACGCACGCACATACTCACAAACGCATGCACGCACGCTCACACATACACGCACACTCACAACCCACACCCACACGCTCGCACGCATGCACACATACGCGTCCGCACGTACGCACGCACGCACACACGCACCAACGCGCGTACGCACGTACGCACGCACATTGTCAAACGATGTATAATGATGTATCAGTAGTAATATAATCTTGTTGAAATCTTTAAGATGTTTAAATAAGTTTTTGAAATTTGAAAATTTGTTTAAAATATGAACTGGCTTTTTTTATAATAGTATGGCTTCTTTAGAAACCGTAAGACGTAAACTATGCAAAAATTTAGTGCTTGAGGAAACAGGTTTTAATATTGCATCTTTGAAAGAACCGGAGTTGCAATCAGGACGACTAGACTGCAACATTCTAATACTTTATATAACTATGGCATAATTAGACGACCAGATCGTAAATTTGTTTTACTTAAACTGTTTATTTTCTATCATATAATTTTGTTCAAAGATCATTGATTTTAATTCCTTGTGAAATACTCAAATTCTTCTTTGCATATTTAATGTTGTAGTATTGCAAATAATAAAATGTTTATCTCTTTAGAGACTACGTATTCATACATGACCTAATGCGACCGCTCGAAATAATATGCTGGGTGTTAACAGCAAGTTGTGTGATGCATTTACTTTACTCACTATGAAGAGGTTTTTAATATTTTAAGCTAGTATTAATTACGTTTGTTGTTTTTGTTATTAATTCATTGTTTCTTCTCCCTATCACACTAATTAAAATACGTTTTGCGGTTATGAATGAATCACTTAATTCGCTTTTCCTTTACCAAAGCTTTTTAATGCACTCAGAGCATCATCTTTGTGTTGCAAATATGCTACTCATCATTTGACACTCAGTCCATGAGTCGACAGCTAGAATAACGTTGCATAAACTGTTACAAGTGCGGAATTGTCGTCCTATCCCATACGAAGCCACAGTTTCTCTACACAGTACGGCATAACGCATTATAGAATACAATATAATCAAATACTTTCTTAGATGCTACATTGCTTCCAATGGAGATGCGATAATGATACGAGTATCCCTCAATAGAAACGACTAGATAAGTAGCTCCCCCATTCTGCACGTTATCTAAAATTTATTCCATTATCCTTAAAACAGTTTTATCTTCGTAAATGTTCATTCCGGTTTCGAAAGGCAGATCGCAAAACATTGTACCGGAATCTGCAGGCAAGTCGGTACACCAGGTACAGCAGATATTTTAATCTCTGAGAAAAATTAGAAAAAAAATTCATTTAAAATCCTTAACTTGGGTCTACTTCCATACAAACCGGAAGTGGTATTAAATTGTTTTCAAACCTTAAACACAATTAACTGTCGTATACAATAATTCCGTTGTAACGCGATGTACGTGTTTATAATGCAAAAGGATTGATGGATTTCTATTAACAAAATTTATAACCTGCTTATACACTTATTCAAAATTTATATTTTCACTAGCCTTAATTTTGCAATACACATTGACTAATTTTTTATTTTAAATACTATACATCATAATAATATTAGCGAATAGCATACTCAATTCTCATTAATTTATAACAAAAAAAAATAGATTTCTGGATTTTTTTAAATCTCATATATTAATATAATTAATAATATTTATTAATAAACGTTTCACTCTTATATTATAATTAATATCAATTTTCATTTTTAAATTGATTTTATGTAATCCACTATTATCAAATTTTAAATTATTAGGTAGTAAAGAGTAATAAAATTTATTTCTTTATCGAAAAAAAAACTAGATCTGGGCTAAATGTTAATATGTAGTTTTAATGACTTTATTTCCTCATTATGCACAAATAAATCAGAACTTTCCTTTACATAACCAATTAAATCAATCTTTTATTATGTATTCTGAAAAATATCTATTTTAATCCGAAAAGGTGCACAACAAAAAACTCCTGAAATGGAATAATGTATGAACCATTAGTGTTGACGAAGATCAAAATCCTCGCCCAAAGAGAAAAATGTTGATATTTGTGAAACGTGTAGGTGAGGATTTGGGGCTAATCTTCATTACTTCAGACAATCCTAATTCTAAAATGAAACGGATCCATCCTTGAAGTTTTCTATCAGTGCATGTGAAAATTTGAAAATGTTATAGTAATTACAATAATGCCCTGAAAAATATTTATTACCTTGAAAAGCGTCTAAAAATATTTGGTGTGGGACACCACACGACCTTCCAACCCACAAAATGGAAATTAAAGAAATGAATTAACTTTAATAAATTTTTTTCTAGGATAATTATTCAACCTCTTTCATAATCTAGTGTTTTTATTTGCCCCCTAGATTTGGGAGTTATTTTTACAAAGTTGGTATAATATTTTTCAATAACGTCAAATTTGGTTAATTTATGTTCACATGGTTGATATACGTTATCTTTTCTTTAGGTATTCAAAATGAGGATTTTTTTTAATATCCGTTTCCATAGCAATATACAGAGCAGTTTGAAAGTTTGCAATTGATTATTATTGTCACTTTAAAAACTTCAAAATGCCTAAAAAATTAGATAACAAAATAATTTATATAAAAAAAAACCTTTCACAGATTGATTGCAAAAGCTTTAATTGAAACGGGAAAATAATGGATGTGTCATATAAATTTATATGAAATGGTTTAATGTATTAAATTAATATTTCTTCAGGTTTCTGTACGGACGTGATGAACAGACAAATTTTGCTAAATTAGGTCGACCGACAACTACTAGTAGTACCGCGGCACTTGTCGCCGCCATTTTGTTTTTGGAAGTCATAGGCCAATTCAACTTTCACCCGCCCATTTCCCGTCCCATTCTTTGACGGTTTCTTTTCGGGGCCATTTTCAACCCCTTGATGGAATTTTCACCCTAATTAGGACCCTTTTGGTTATATTAAGAGCCTTTTTGGCAGTTCAGCCCCTGGAAGGTAGGCAAATGCGTGCGCATACAAAGTTCTGATTGTTGATCCTAAGAACAGCCCATTTGGTTTCTGATTGGTTCTTAGCCTCACTCAGCTTTTGCTTTGCTTCTGAGCTCTGATTGGTTACCGCGGGAAATTTGAAATGTTATAATAAGAGGCTCTAATGCTACCGTGTAAGACAGCTGTAAGAACTTGTGTTAGGGTCTGCGCCTTCTTGTCGTGGTTCCCTTGGCTGGAAATAGTATTATAATAAGGAGCTCCAATGCTAACGTGTAAGACAGCTATAAGAACTTGTGTTAGGTCTGCGCCCTCTTGTCGTGGCCCCCTTGTTGCGAAACTTAAATTTGTTTGTAGGGCCATCTAGTGCTGTATGGACTAATAAATATTTTTTCTTAAATAAAGGTAGCGTCGCCTAGCGGTATATTTCTAGGACTAATTAGGGATTATTTGTGGCGCCACCTAGCGGTGTATGGATTAATGAAAATTTTCTGCAATAGTAATTGATCATGCACGCCACTTAAACAAACAAATCAATCTCAAAAAAACCAGATCATACCTTACAGTTCGCGGAAACCAGCTTACAACTCAAAAAATACTGATTTGGTTATATTAATTACAGCGTAACACACACCTTTATCTAATTAACTAAAGAAATGAGTGTTGATCGAGTCTGTAGAATAAGAGCTGATGCAGAGTTGGTGGGTTTATGATGTCCTCCCCCTATAATAACACACTAAAACCTTTATTGGCATTTTTGTAAACAATATCGAGTAAAATACATATAAAAAATAATACGCATACCTTCAGATGCAATTTTTTGCTACTGTTCTAATAATAACTGTGTTGGAGAACTAAATAAAATATTGACATATTCACTAAACATGTTTTGCGTTTTTACTTATCAATAGTTGATATAAAAATGGCTATTGGCTTTCCCATCATTAAGTAATTTGTGGAATGTAAATATACAAAACTAATTATCTCTATCACACTTAATCCAACTTTCCCTTTCGCAGACTACTTAGAGCGACCTTATATTAATTTATATAAAACTAGGTTTGTTGATTACAACACACGTTTGAAAGATTGCACCTATATGATAAAACTGTTTTTATGGAATGCAGTTATTATTATTAAACAGTTATACAATTTTATTATGAATGGAACGTAGCAATCAGCCGTTGACATCGTGTTAATGAATGTGTTTATAAATAGTTTAAAATTTTGCTGCAGCAAAATACATTAAGGTCTAAATTAAATATTAGGTGAAATAACAATCATTTCTAATCTGATGCAATGGCGCTTTTTTTATACAGGCAGATTCTATATCTAAGCGGTCAGCACCTATGCATTCGAAAAAGTTATGCCTGATTTATTTGCATGTTCAATTACACACACATGTTCTTCACGTTATATTGTCTTTTACCAGCTGGGGTTTAATAGCCATGCTAATTAAACACTTTTAAATTTTTCAATCGGAAATAAAGGTGATGTAATTTGACTTATTTGAAATTTCATAGAGAACATTGCTATTATCAAGATTTAGGTACATTTTACTTCACTCATCTCATCGTTTTCATCTTGAACGATTATAGTGTAATAGTTTAACAACCCGCAAAACATCTAATACCAGTGATTCTGGTTTATAATAGTAATAATGCTCATTCGATGATGATTACACTTTTAAATAAATGCAAACGATAACATACAGCCTTTATCGGTAACTATTATTATTACATAGGTGTGAGGTTATTCTTAAATTAGTTGTTTTCAGAACGACCTTAGAAATAGTGCACACGCTTTCAAACCTTCTTCCTCGTTCTCAGAAGCTGTACCGTATTCATCTTCTTGAATTTAACTTTATCCTATTTCGATGTAGTAGTGCGTTTTCTATTTTATCTTGAGTTATTTTCTATTGCTAGTAATTTAGCGAACTACTAATATTAGCACATGTATAAATTACAAGACGTTTGAAATGACCCTGTATTATTGATATTTTGTGGAAGCGGTAGACCCTGGAATTTTTAAATGTTAATCGAATAAGACAGATATAGGAACTTGCTTTCGGGCCTTCGCCGCTTGCCGCGGCCCCCTGACTGGAAACGGCATGGGGGCCCTAACCTTATAAGACAAGTGTGGGAACTTGCTCTTGGGTCTTCGCCCCTTTGTCGCGGCTCCTTAGTGCGCTGGTATGGGAGCCCTAACCTTATAAGACAGGTGTAGAAACTAGGACTAGAACTTAACCCCCCATCGTGGGCCCCTTGACAGGAAATTGTATTCTAATAAGAAACCCCTGTAAGACAAGTGTAGACCCTCGCCCCCTGTCTTCACCCTTGGCTAGAAATTTGAATTTGTTTGTGGTGCCATCTAGTGGTATATTTTAACTAGGCAATGTTTTCTGTAATAGAGGTGGCGCCACCTAGCGGTATATATGCCTAATTAGGGTTTGTTTATGGCGCCGTCTTGTGGTGTAAGGACTTATTAATATTTTCTGTAATAGAGGTTGATCGTGTTCGTCTCTCCCTCGTCTCTTTCTCAAACAAACGTATCAATTAATCAAATCACATAAACAGATCTACCCCAAACAAATCACGTTCGATCAAATCAAACAATCAGATCAATTTCAATTAATAAATCAACCAAGTCAATCTAAATCAATCAATCAACTTACAGCTTGCAAAAAAACAGCTTACTGTTCAAAAATATTGATTGAACTAATTTAAACTTTGCTAAAACCAACCAACCACAATTCAAAAATATCAAATTGAGTTAACTTAATCTTACAAAATCAGGTCTCAGTTCAAAAAATATCAGTCTGATTTAACTTATAGTGTGCAAAAGAAAACCAGTCTCACTTACCATCTAATCGTCCTTTCGCATTAACTACAGCATTGTCAGTGCAGGTTCGAAAGCCGTTAGGAAAACAAGTTTTTTAATAAAAATTGAAAGAAAGCTTAGCGTTTAAAAATATATTATAAAAAACAATACATCATTTATTTAATCACATTTTTATCGGTCTTCTTCTTCTTCCTCGACCGTGATTCATCGCTATCATCATCGTCATGGTTTTGAGACTTGTCTTTCTCTATCTCACTGCTTTTCTTCCTCTTCTGTGAATCATCAGCATTATCTTGGGTTTGAGATACATTCATCTCATCCACGTCATCGTTTCCAACATCATCTTGGACGGTTATGTTGTAATAGTTTATTAACAAGTCAGTAAAATCTTTAGTTCCCGCTGCTGTTGTCTCATAAACAAGATAATACATTATAATAATGCTCACTTGATGACGGTTATACTTTAAAGAGCTAAATGCGCGAGAAACGAGAATGTTTCCGGCCTTGGGTCTGGTGCGCGGCGCACTCGTCAATGTTCGGATAGGATCGGTTATATTTGCGGAAGTTTGGAGTGGGGGTCGCCGAAACAGCATTCGCAGCCGTCTTAGTAGAAATACCTCTGCCAACAAAGGAGTTTAGATTTATAAACACTATGCATAATTCCCGCCCCAGGTTTTATGTTAGGTTAGATCAATACACGTACAATATTAGGTTAGATTAATAAATGCACGGTTTAGGTTAGATTACGTCGATACTCGTACAATATTAGGTGAGATTTATAAACGCACGGTTTATGTTAGGACAATACCCGCGCGCGAGTATATTGATCTAACCTAACCTAAAACGTGGGGTGGGAATTATGCATAGTATCCGCTTCTTGTTTCCGTAACCATGCTCTAATATCTTTCCTAGGGGCATGTTTATAAATATAAGCTCCTTTTTTGGCAGATTTATTTCTGCTAAGACGGATGCGAAAGCGGTTTCGGCGACCCCCCACTCCAAACTTCCCCGAAGATAACCGATCATATTTGAACTATGGCTGATTTTGAGCAATAAATCTGTAATTAATTAAACCAAATCAGTATTATTTGAACTGTAAGCTGGTATCCGCAAACTGTAGGGTATGATCTGGTTTTATTGCGATTGATTTATTGAGTGAGATTGATGTGATTGATTGATTTCTTTGTCTGAGAAAGGGCCGAGAGAGAAACGGATAAACGAGAGAGAGAGAGAGAAAGAGCCGATCAACTTGTATTGCAGAAAAGTTTCATTAATCCATACACCACCAGATCGCGCCACAAACAGTCCATGATTAGCCCTAGAAATATACCGCTTGGTGGCGCAACCTTTATTACAGGAAAAATATTCATTACTCCATACACCACTAGATGGCCCTACAAACAAACAAGATAAAGGTGTGTGTTACGCTGTAATTAATTTAACCAAATCAATGTTTTTTGAGCTGTAAGCTGGTTTCCGCGAAATGTAAGGTATGATCTGGTTTTATTGAGATTGATTTAGTTGATTGATTTGATTGATTGATTTGTTTGTTTAAGAAAGAGCCGATAGAAAACGGATAAACGAGAGAGAGAATGAGCCGAAAGAGGCGTGCATGATCAATCTTCTATTTTGCAGAAAATTTTCATTAATCCATACACCACTAGGTGGCGCCACAAATAATCCCTAATTAGTCCTAGAAATATACCGCTAGGTGACGCTACCTTTATTTAAGAAAAAATATGCATTAGTCCATACAGCACTACATGGCCCTACAGACAAATTTAAGTTTCGCAACAAGGGGGCCACGGCAAGAGGGCGCAGATCTAACACAAGTTCTTGTAGCTGTCTTATGAGATAGCATTAGAGTCCCTTTATTATAATACTATTTCCATCCAGCCAAGGCGGCCACAACAAGAGGGCGCAGACCCTAACACAAGTTCTTATAGCTGTCTTGCACGTTAGCAGTAGAGCCCCTTATTAGAAAATTCCAACTTTCCCGCCGTAACCAATGCAGATCCAATCAGAGGTCAGAAGCTGGGTAGGGCTAAGAACCAATCAGAAACCAATCAGGTAAAAGGGACTGTCCTTAGGACCACCAACCAGAACATTGTATGCGCACGCATTTTCCTACCTTACAGGAATTGAACTGCCAGAAAGGCTCTTATTAGAACCAAAAGGGTCCTAATTAGGGTGGAAATTCCATCAAGTGGGGTTGAAAATGGCCCCCGAAAAGAAGCCGTCAAAAAAGGGGGGGAGAAATGGTCGGGTGAAAGTGGGTTTCGCCTATGACATTAAAAAACAAAATGGCGGCGGTACAACTATAACTAGTGACGATATATTCGAAAATTATGTTTTTTCAAGGGTTTACAGCGACTTATTTGGCAATACAATTCCAAATCGGAACATTTTACAATCGACAAACTTTTGGCCGACAGTAGCGAACATTTGCATTTTAAGCGTAGTAGATCTAGTTTGTTCAAAATTATAAAATATATGGTAAGTTTGGCTTCTCAGAGGAGTGCGATTACCTACTGGACTCACAGCATAATCACCGTGACTATCACAAGACAATGGCTGCAGAACTTTTCAAAAATTGGGTGGTTAATCAGTTAATTCCTGCTTTGGATAGACTGCAGTCAAAATTTGTGGTGGTAATGGACATTATAGCGTATCACTCGGTGCAGTTGAACAAACCAACAACTTGTTCTAGCAAAAAATCTCAAATGCAGGATAGTTTGATTAACCACAATGTGAAAATTAACGACAATTTAACAAAAAAAAACAATTGTGGAAGTTGATTAAACCATTTCGAAAACATGATACCAAACGGTTTGTAACTGACGATATTTTAAAAATGGTCATGAAGTGCTTCGTTTACCCCCATACCATTGCCAATACAATCCAATTGAGTTGGAATGGGGTTATTGCAAGACATTCTGTAATAAGCACATAAATTCGCAACCTAAATCAAAACATTGGGTTGCAAATTTATGGCGGGTTGCTCTTTCAAAATGTACGTCCGACATGTGGCAAGGTTATGTAAATCACTGCGAAAAAATAATTTTAAGAGACTGGGCAAAACTAATGGGATCAATTTCTGTTGAAAATGTTCCTCTCGAGGAATCAGATTCAGATTCAGAACTTCCTTCTGTAAATGATGGACCTAATTCAGATGTACAAATAAAGAATATGGAATAAGGACTTGGACTTAGGCGCTTTTGACACAGAATCTTTTGAAAGAATCTCAATTCACGATTCAATTGACATTTAATAATATTTTTAAACTTCCTGAGGCACAGTCAACGACAAAAGCAGTGTGGTTCCTTTACCTATTTGTATTTAGTTGAAAACAAACGTGTTTTAGTTGATTAAAATTATTTTGTGAAATTTATTTCAATTGAAAGACACCCAATTCAATAGGTTCCTTCTAATATTATACAGTGATCCGTGATTACTATTCATTTGAATTAAATGTGGCAACTCTTAAACTAATTTTGACATTTAATGAGAATTCAGGTTAGTTAGAACGGTCTAATATCAGCATACTTTTGATGTAATAGTACAACACCCCAAATCTAGGTGGCAAATAAAAAAAATAGATTTTATAAGTTAATTACAAAAATATGCAACATTGCAAAAACAAATACAATATTCAATGTTAAACAAACATAAAAAACTTCATATCTGACAGAGGCCAATAAACATCCAGATGCTAACTTAAAAAATTAAAAGAAAAGAAATAATGTTAATTATTTTTTTTATGGTAACTATGCAACCTCCTTTTTATACGTTCATAACGACAACGGGCAACGTTGTAAAAACAAAAAAATAATCTATGTCAGAATGACGATTAAAATTTCAGGGCAGATAGAGATTATTATATGCACGTTAACTTAAAAAAAAATTCCTAAAGCACCCGCTTCCATAAGATATCTACTACACTGTTTAAACATTTTGATTCACATTTAATTAATTTTTATACCTACCATGCGTTATATAAAGAAACTTTATAACGAAAAGTTACATAAAATTAAATTTTCATTAAGATGTATGTCTATACTTTTTCTTATAAAATTAATCGTTACACAGATATTGAAAAAATTGGAAATAACACTTAATTTATACCTTAGGAATTTTTTTGACGCTAAATTATGCGATGTATCAAAGAATTGAGTAGAAATAATTAATCGATATGTTTCAAGTCTACAAATATTTGATGAAAACCAAAAACTGCCCTTAATAAACCCCCCTCTCGGCCGCTGGATGTCGCCCAAGACCTAATCAGCTCAAGCGAAATGGAGACAAGCTAAAATGCAAAACTCTAAGTACGTAGGTACTGTCGTTATGGAGTTACCTTGGATACTAATATACATCGACACACACACACACACACACACACACACACACGCACACACGCACACACGCACACACGCACACACGCACACACGCACACCACACACGCACACACGCACACACGCACACACAGCACACACACGCACACACACACGCACACACGCACACGCACACACACACGCACACACACGCACACACGCACACACGACACACACGCACACACGCACACCACACCACACGACACACACCACGCACGCACACGACGCACACACGCACGCGCACCACACGCACCCACACACCACCCACACACCCACACCCACCACACACACGCACACGCACGCACGCACACAGCACAGACACGACACAGACACAGACACAGACACAGACACGACACAGACACAGACACAGACACAGACACGACACAGACACAGACACGACACGACACGACACGACACCGACACCGACACGGACACGGACACGACACGACACGGACAGGACACGACACGGACACGGGACGACACGGACACGACACGACACGGACACGGACACGGACACGCACGATCGGACACGACACGGACACGGACACGGACACGGCACGACACGACACGGACACGCACACGCACACGCACACAGCACACGCACACGCACACGCACACGCACACGCACCACCACACGCACACGACACGCACACGCACACACCACACCACACACACACAGCACACAGCACACAGACACGACACACACAATACACACACACACACACACACACACACACACACACACACACATACACACCACGACACGCACACGCACGCACGCAGCACGCACGCAGCACGCACCGCACACGCACGCACCACGCAGCACACCCACACGCACACCACACACACACACACACACACACAGACACAGACACAGACACCGACACCGACACGACACCGACTCGGACACGGACACGGACACGGACACGGACACGGACACACGCACACGCACACGCACCGCACACGCGCACGCGTACGCGCATCGCACGCACGACACGCACGCCACGCCACGACACACGCACCACGCACCTCAACGCACACGACACGCACAACGCACAACGCACAACGACAACGCACACGCACACGCACAACGCCAACGCAACGCGCAACCGCAACAGCAACGCGCAACGCGCACACACACACACACACACACACACACACACACACACACACACAGAGACACGCACACACACACGCACACGACACACACACACACAGCACACACACACACGCACACACACACACACACCACACAGCACACACACACACACACACACACACACACACACACACACACACACAGCACACACGACACACACACGCACCACACACACACACACCACACACAGCAACAGCACACACACACACGCACACACACACCACACACACACACACACACACACACACACACACACACACACACACACAACCAAATTACCCTACGACACACCCACCCACCAACCTACACCCACCCACACTATCCACTCACCCACACACACTCACACACAGCACACACGCATACCCATCCAACCAGCCCCTCCCACCCACACACTCACGCACACTCACTAGCACTCTACGCACACTCACGAGCACACACAGCACTGCACTCGAACTTGCACACTCACATGCATACGCTCACGCAGTCGATTGCATAACCTACACCTATATATGTATATGTATATATATATATATATATATATATATATATATATATATGTATTAATAGACATTTTCAAGCTTCTGGTAGGTAAAAATAAAGTAACAAATAAGTTCAGTTTTCACCTGGGCACTGGTTATAAAGTTGCAACTGCCTGTTACTGCGTAAACGATGTCCTCAACTTATAATTTCGTTTCACTAGACGTTTACACAGAATTGTAACCACTAGATCTCAGTTTCCATTTCTGGCACTTTCTTATAGCAATTGCCATAGTCCCCATAGCATTTAATAGTCTCCAGCACCCTCACATGTTCTACATTTCAAGTTGGATCTTGTCTTATTGAAAATCTTTTTCTTAAATATTTCGTATTCAGTGTAAGTAGGTTAAGAAGAAAAATATTTGTAACTCTAAAATTAATTTATTGAATAATATTGACGTTTCGGCTGTTTAAATAGCCGAATACTGTTATCATTATTAATAAATTACTGACCAATTTATCTATTAGTTTCAGGAAGTAATTCCTCACGTTTAAAAATAGAACTTAAATAATTTTATTACATTTGCAAAAATAGTTAAGTAGTTTGAACATCAATATTATTCAATTTTTTTAGCTTTTCAAAACATTTTCCTTCGTCGCCCAATTGTACTGAATTTAAAATTATTAAAAAGTTGTACTATTTATTCTGCCAACAATTAATTTCGAATTTGATTGTTTTAAGTCCTCTAGTGCCAGGTTTAGCTGATAGCGTTACCTATCAAACTCTCTCGATGTAGATCTACCTTATCATATTTTAACTCTGTTTTTTTAAATAACATAAATGCTTGTAGGTTAGCTTATGTTTGTTCCTCCTTTGGGTTCCTGTATGCGGTAGTCGTTGTTTGATGGTAATCAGATCGTTTGTTTTTCTAAGGAGATTGACATGATAGTAGGAAGAATTTTTCTTGTCATGCTAATTATATAACGTGCTTTATTATATTAGAATATATAATGCGCGATAAGGCGCCACTTAAAGCAAGAATTCAGATAACTAAATCTTAATCGACAGATTTTAATAGTTTGTATAACTAATCATCTATAATTTACATCACTATGCAGCATAAATTTGTGATCACATTAATACAAAAAAAAATGCAGATTCGGTAAATATTCTGTTGAATGTAATTAATTACAAAATGAAAATATTATGCACATAAAAAACTGTTTAATATTTTGCTTTTGGAAACGAATCTCTAGTGTGCAATAGTAAACGGATTCAGATAAATAACCAGAATATATTTATATGCTAAAAAGACTAAAAGTAGTGCATGTATACTTGGTTTTTAAATGTTTGTTAACATCAATTTGTAGGTTGAATTATATAATGGTACGGTGCGTCCGAAATTGGTATTGGAATGTCATAAAGCATATATTAAATAATGGAAAGCTTTAGGAAATCTGCTGACCTCGATGTATACAGAGAGGGTATAAAGTCACCCTCCTCACTTCATTTCTTAAACCATTGGAAATATGAACATGAAATTTTGGGAATATAGTAAATAATAGGTTGACAACGTCAACATTCAAGGTGGCGCTGTGACGCCAAGTTTTTTTTAAATAGAGTGGGAGGGGAGTAAAACTAGGCTCATTCGAAAGGTATTTCAATGTAGTATACTCCCCTTAAGTATTTTTAAACTATTCTGACCTTTCTAGAAGTTATAGCGATTTAAATATTTCTTTCTTTGCAGGTACATAACTTTTGGAAAGAAGGTTTTCCAATCAAGTTTAAAACACTTTGTTGACTGTCAAACTTTGTTTTTAACCCTTTCAGGACGGTTGCATTTTCACTTGTTTTGCTGTGTGGACGGCAGTTTTTTGCATGCCGGATGGACGGATGTTATATATATCGGCCACCTAGTATTTAGCACAAAATAAAAAGATTTTTTGACGAAAATGAAATAGAACTTTATTGAAGTCAACGAAAATTAACAGATATTGCATATCGATGCCCAAAAATAACAACTCAAGCTAATATTGCATCAAAACTAAGTACTAATTAATTGAAAATACTCAAAATATCACTTTAGTGTGAAATTCTTGGAATTTCATAAGCCTACGTTACATTCTTTGCACATGTATCTGGAAGTGCTTCTCTTCTTTTGTCGTAGTTTTGTCTGGGAACAGACAGTGCCTTTCCGTCAATCTTGAAGTGGTTACAGCAGACATAGGTATGGGTTTATTCACATGTCCGTATCTGAAATAGATATAATACCATTATCAAATTATGTACAATAGGTATCAAAAAAACACAAACCTTTCCAAAAGTTGACGTATAAGGTTCATTTGAAACTTCGCAAGTGGATATTTCATAGAATGTTTTGTAGAGAACATACCATGGGCATTCAGTACACAGATATCCAGGGTGTGCACTTACAATTTCTTATACCATTTGATAGATTTACGCAGGCTGTCGATGCTACTCATCATCATGTCCGATCGATCCACGGCACCCATTTTCTCATTATAGTCAACTACACACAATGGTTTCTTGGCACTCTCGTTTGTTGCACGGTCGATCTTGTCCAAAGTTGTTTTCGTGCATAGTGGTGAACATCGTGACATCCCTTCTATCTTTCCATTTCGTCACTAAACAAATATCTGAGCTTCTCGAAGCAGTTTCTCCTTTTTTGAGTTTTCCTTCAAGTTTAGGCATATGGAGCCTATTAGACCTAACGGTTCCACACGAATTGGTCATTCTTCCAAATAAATAGTGTGACAGTATTGGACTACTATAAAAGTTGTCAGTGTATAGCGAATGCCCTTTGTTTAGATACGGCTCCATAAGCATAGCCACAATATTCCCCAAGGCTCCCAGGCCAGTTATATTTTCTTGTTCAACGTAGGTGTCTTTGCCAATATACACAATGAAATCCAACACAATACCACTCTCACAATCACATAGAACATACAGCTTTAAGCCGAAACGGTGACGTTTGGTCCTTATGTACTGTTTGAAGCTGAGTCTACCCTTGAACAGTATCGTGCTCTCATCAATCACCAAATTTTGAAATGGATAGAACTCTGATTTGAATCTTCGCTTGATTTCTTCTAGTACATACTGGACCTTGTGCAGACGGTTATTAGCTTCTGCCTCCTCATTATTTGCAAAATGAAGATTTCTGAGGATTTGTAAATATCTGTCTCTTCCCATGTACTTACTGAAAGCTGGGGTGTATAGTAATGGATCTACTGACCAATTTTCTTTTATTTCCAATTTTTTATTTCTGGACATTAGCATAGTCAATGCAATGAAAGTAAAAAATTCTCCGTCTAATAATTGTTTCCACTTCTTCTCATTTTGTTGTATTGCATATCGGTTAGTTTCTACTACTATATACGTAACAATGTCTAAGATCTAAGAAAAATTCAATCTCCAGTGAATCTTCAGTCAGATGTTCGTTCGTCACTCCACTATTACTGTCATCAAATGCATGCACTTTTGGCACAAAGTCGTGTTTTGTCCATGTAATAATTAGGTCTCTATAGTCTGTTACGTCGGCGTCAAGATTATCGTCGTTAATGTCAACATCTGGCACTGGCACATCTCTGTCTTCGAAGCTTATTTCATTTACCTCACTTTCGTCACATTCCTGATGGCCCATGTCATTTTCACTTGGTAGATATTCGCTCCCGCTATCAATAAACGGCTCCTCATCACTATCAGAGCCGAATATATCATTGTTTTCAAGCAAACCATTGATATGGCGAACCTCAGGTTCATCCAATCCGCAATAACTATTGTTAAAATCACTCTCCACCATAACACGCTTTTTTGAAGGCCCTGGCTGTTCCTCTGTCGACATTTTAAACGATACTAACCATTAGTTACGCTGGCTACCCAATGACCGTGCCACGTCGACGACTGTCGTGTATATCCGCCGTCGGCAGATATATCGGTCGTTCGTCGGTATGGCACGGATTATATCCGACCGATATTTCGGTCAGTCGTCTGTGCGGCAAATCGATTTTTTAAATTTGTCTGAAATATATGACATTAGTCCATGGAGCATGAATAACTCGATGTCACATATATCGGTCAGCCGTCTGTGTGCCAAATTTGTATGTGGCAGATATATCGGTCATCCGTACTGAAAGGGTTAATGCTAAAATTTTTTTCATTAATCTCATTTATTCTTTGAAAAGAATAGAAATTACCATGCAACGGGTTTGCCGAAGATTCACAAGGAAATTGATAACATTATTGAAAATCCTAATTTGCCAATGTGCATTACCGATGAAATCCAAGAATTTTGTAAAAAAACAGCTAGCAAAGTTTTTAAGTGTTACAAATTGAATTGGTTCATGAACTAAACAAATATGGTCCTGCTTTAAGAAATGACTTGAACGGAGAAGGAAATAAACAAAATTTGTAGTATTGGAGTGAAACCAACTTATTATGGATTCGGGAGACAGTCACGCAATATTCACAAAAGCTAACTGTTTGGGCTGACATTCTTGTTGACCATACTATTGTTCCATTTTTTATTGAACAAAATTTAGACGAACCGCCGTATTTACAATTGCTGCAAAAGGAAATTATACCAACAATTGAACAAGTAGCGCAGGACAACCCAGAAGAGTTTTATGAAGGCATTGGAGAGGCATGGTTTCCACAAGATGGCGCTCCTCCCCGCTTTTTTCGACCGGTGCCGGATTATTTGGCTAAAGTTTTTCCAAATAGGTAGAAGTGTTTCAGAGCCCGTTCACCCGATTTGGCCCCACTTGATTTTTTCTTGTGGAGATATTTGAAATCGAAAGTCTGGACTACCAAGCCAAATGATTTAGAAGAATTAAGGCAAAGAATAATTTTAGAGCGACAAAATATTCCACTGGAAACATTTAGAAATGTGCGAAATGGCATGGTGCCAAGGCTATCTGTACATAAATTGTTACTCGCCTAATTTTGTGACTTTAGTTTATTATTGACCTTTTAGCGAATTTTTTTATATCTTTACTTGTCTATTACGGGTGAACTGTTTACTGTTGTGAGTGATTAGGATTTTTGCTTTTTAAGACATTGTGAGATATTTTTGGGAAATAGATCAATTAGTGAATAAGTTGAAGGTTCAAGTGTTCGCTTTGATGTGTGTAAAATATTAGCTTTGGGTCGCTTTTTGCGTTTTTTCCCTTTCAATTTTGACGTTTAGTATACCGTGCGTTATTGAATTTTAGTAATACCGATTCTGGATTTTTGAATTTTGAAACTTTTTATACTGAATTTATAAATTTAAATGGATGTGTTCAATTTTGCCGAATTGTTTTGTTACTAACTTATGACGTTTATTATGAGCTCGATAGTTATCAATTGCGACTTTAGTGAATGATATCATTTGTATTTGGCATGGCGTTTGTGAGAATTTTGGGTTTGGTGTGTTTGAAACGTACCGTTTTCCTATGGTACGAATTACAGTGTGCTTTTGCACAAATTTTGATGATCGTAGCTTTTGAGCATGCTTTTGTGGTGAATCCTGTATGAATTTTTCTTTCGTGTTATTTGTAATAATGTGCTGAAGATATTATTTGTGATAGTTTTCTATTTTGACTACCCAATTTTGATTTCTACCGATTCAGACTTTTGTTGCGTGAGAGTTTAGCATGCTTTAATGACATTGTGGTGCTTCGTAAGCGCCTTTCTATAACACAGGCCAACTTCTTGTCATAAGAGGAGACTAAAAAAAGAGATGTCAAGGCCCCCTTTTAATTGCAGAGCAATTAAAAGGGGGATCTTCTATGTCACGAAACGTGTCGAGATGGGAAATTCCTTTTTGATTATCCATTTATGGGTTTCTAGCGCCAATCGTTTCGCATTGTTGCTAGCTATTGCACACAATTTTTGTTTTCCGAAGCTGTTGATCTTATTTCGTTTTCTTTCGTTTGTCTTGATTCGCGCTGATTCTCAGTGTAGATTTTAGTTTATATTTTTGTTAGCTTTAGGTAGCCTTTAATTTTGGTATTTGGAACTAATAGTCTTTCGTATAGTCTCGCTTGGTTATTCTGGGTTTAGGTTAGCTTTAGGTTAGCCATTTGAGTAGGTTTATTTTTAGGTTATATTAATTGTGAAGATTAGTTTTTTCCTTTTTACTCCGCTAATAACAAATCGTAATTAAGTCTGTCAAGCAATTAATTATGCACCGTTTCATATTGATAAGAGTAGAATTAATTATATTCTGACTTTTAATAAAGTTCAAATAAACATAGTATTAAAGTTTAGTTATTCAGAATAAAATCATTTATGATAAACAAAAATTAAAAAGATCTAAGAGATTGCCGTTAATTGTAAATAGAAGTTTTCTCTTTTTATTCAGAAATTAAAACTAGATAAAGCTAGTTTGTAGTAAAACTCACATTTTATAGATAGAGATAAGTAAACCGAAGCATTCAAAAATAGACTTTTAAATCCAATCAAAATAATTAAAAGAGTTTTAAATTGATAAAATAATTAATAGTTAACACCATTCTTATAAATCGATTGATGTGTTTGTAGGACATGAATCTTTTTTGTTAATAGAAAGCGGCTAAATTATATACCCATCGCTCCGTTATTCCACAATTAATAATTTTAGCAACAGAAGTCTTAGATTATTGGTTGATTTAATATTAATTAAAACAGCTTGATACGCTGTCGCCTAATCGTTGAAAACATGGAATTCTCAGTTGCCCCTCTTATAATATTTGGTACTCTATATAGGGGAGAATTATCTTTTCGTTCTCACTGCTTTAAGTGCACATACGAAGGTTGTATTTCATTAATGAGTATGAGGTAAGGCATAGTTTAAAATTTATTAGTGTAATTAAACTTAATAAATAGTCGCTCTGTAATTAGGTTTGAAAACTAGTTAATTTATTTAGACACAAGTAGTAATACGTTGCTTTGCTACTGAACACCGTTTTCATTTAAACCGTAATCATTGCTATTAGATAAATTAATAGAGTTCATATTTAGTAAGGATCATTTATTTTCATCCATCATTAGTGTAGGAACTTTGTTTGTCAAGGTGACCTGTGATCTTTGTCAACTACCGTATCCGCCTTTCGTCCGTAGTAATTTTGTTTTAGGTACACCTTCTACCACAAGATACAACCCTGAATATTGTCCTCCACTGAGATACCTGGAACAACCGTTTGGAAACCGTACAAGTTCAAGATTGGACCCAAAGGCCTCCTGAACATTATCTAATCTTTGGGTGGCGCCGAATCCGTTTTCAAATAAAATTACCGTATCTTATAAGTATCTTTAATAAATTTATTTCGAAATGAGTTCAATTTTTGTATTTGTGCTCGTTGAGGGCAAGCTTCACTTTCCACCACCGAAAAACCCGTTACAATTCTAAGCTCTCCGTTTACAAAACTAATTTGAACATTACGATATGGTTTTGATTTATGAAATTTAAGTACCGATTTCTGACTTTCGAATTACCGCATTCAAAGTTATTACTTTTGTCTTGGACTGAATGTGAATCTTGTTCGTTTCGATGTCTTGAGAGAATAATATCAAGACTAGGAATAGAACCTGTCAACATGGATGGGTACAATTCAGCGCATGAAGTTTGTGTGACTTTAGTGCCTGTTGGTGTGGGTAATCTCCTCGCGTACTATTGGTTTGTCGAAGCTAGATCAACTTTGCTCCGTGAATAGAACGATTAGAGGTTTAATTTTGAATAAAAAAATAAATAAAGGGAAAACCCTTATGTACGACTATAGTCGCCACCAAATTTACTACTGGGCTTTATTTAGTGAAATCCACCAACCCATAGTATTACCGGGTTAAAGCACGCGGATGTTCAGAATAATTTTATGGGATGAGTATATAAAAATTTCTGTTATGAACGGAATTCTGTCAATATAAAAGGAATGTCCTTAAAATGACGTTTAGCGAAGATTTTGGTGTGACACAGCAAAAATTTCGCGATTCAATATGATGTTTATGCGTAGTTTCAGTTTTTTCGTTAAAAAGTGACATAGTGCCCTAAAGTAAAAGAAACTGTTTGTTTGGTGTCCGTTGGTATTTTCAAAGATATACGATGATATCAAATTTAAGGTTATTACGAATTAAACCTTTCAAGGGTGAGAGAAAGAATGAATGTATAGCACATTCACGAATAAGGTGGAGGTATAATGGTACTTTATGATCGTTTTAAGGATAAACGCATGGGAGAGAACATTCGCCTTGCTTTTGTATAGATAGAATGCCGTACTTTCGATCTAATATGCCACTGATGCACTGATTTTGATTGTGTGAAATTTGAATTTAAGGGAAATACGTTATTATTGTAGAAGGAGTTGAGTCTATGGAGGGGGTAAATGGAAAAAAGCTAGTAGTCTGTGTGTTTTCTGTTGTCGGTGACAATACTAAAATATTGACCCAGAAATGCGCATTTTTTTGCCAACGTGTGCTTTTATAAAACAAATCACTGTAGTCAAAACTAATAAACTACAGAAGCTGCAAAGGCTTTATATTATCTAATTTTACACAGTTTTTAAGAAACTGTATGAGGAAACTTTAAGGAAAACCTTTCATTCATTTTTAATTAGTCGCAAGTCCAGATATGATAAAGTACAGTTTTTTCAGGAAGTCTTCCTTGTACACATATAGCGGCATTGTCGCTGCGTATACGTACACCATGTGCGGCTATTTAGGCGAAATCCAAGGTAGTATCTTCCCCCTCAGAACCCTAACCCCGTTCCTTTCGATTCTAACCATCTATAATCCCAACATGCGTACATACTTAATGTATGTATGTTTGGAATCCATGATTGTGGCTGAAGTAACTTGGAAAGCTTAAACAGCCTGTCCTCCCCTTCGGGAGGGTATAAAACACGTGGCCTTTTCTTTTTTTCCCCTATGTCGTTATCGTGATTAATGTAACGTGATACAAGGGAACCAAACGCAAAAGGACAATAAGAGGCCATTCTACAGCACTATTGCAGCCTCAGGATAACTTTATTTGCGGAATTAACAGTGCGTTAAATGCGAGACTGCGGATACCGACAGTTGTGTGGTTATTTTTATGCACAGTTACCTAAACTGTGTTATAGTAATCTTTACCTTATCTTGATAGAATTAACATTAGAAATGGTGGTAAGAATTAATTTAATAAGTTTCGTGATAATTGTCATTGGTGATTGATTGTTTAACTCCATTCATTTTGCCTTTACCTTCAAGTAACTTTTATCGGGTTTTAAACATTAATTCATTTTTCTAGTATTTATATAACGTCCATTTTGTTTAGACATAACTACTTTATTAATTACTAATTTACTTTTAAGCGATTATGCTTGATGTACGAGAATGCAGAAATTTTACTAATCTGCCAATATATTTATTTTATATTAATTCTCTTGTGTGTAATTAATGTCATTAACCTGCACTATTCTTCATGAAGTATTGTGTAATAGAGATCAATGTAACATTATTAATCGAAACGTTATACAGAAGGTTACAGTTTCAGCAAATCAGCGTCAAATAACGTGATTGTCAAGCTGTTTGGTTTTTTCAAAAATTTTAATGGTATATTTATTTATTCATGAAAATTAAGTCCATAAGCTACTAAATTTTTATAATATCTTTGTTAAATTTAATAGTTACTTATATATTTTAGTATAAAATCTAAATTTCAAATTACAACTGCACAACTGAAATACGAAACTAGAGAAACACCGACCTATATTTCAGATGCAACACGTTAATGTTATATTCGGAAGACGGTTTATAAAATAATATTTTCTTATTAGCTACAGTACTTTAATATTTTAAGGTAGGTCTACGTATAATTTGATAATATTGAGCATGTATAACTAGTATACGCTAAAGTTAGGAAAAGTTAATGGAAATACACTTCACAGGTTTGTTTGGTAACACAAATACAGGTCGCGATCAATATTGATTTTGTTTGTAAGTTTTTACGTTTCCAAGATTTACTTAAGGACTGCGTATTAATTATTTTGATACTAATTAGACATACTGAGTTTAGTCATTCACACTTTAACGTAATTTACAAATTTAAAGCCGACTTTTCCGAATCAGAATTGAGTTATTTATCTGCCAAATCGGCATTTATCTTGTTTCCTGTGATCATCGAAGAATTGATAACACCTTAAGTCTGTGTAGAATTACCGAAAATCGAGATCACAGTGGCGCCAACGACGTCCTTTGCCAATTTGGCAAGTGTAATGCTTTTGAAGTAATATTTCAACTGCTTTACGTCTTATATCGGATCTCGCCCATGTTCAGTAAGTTCAGTCCACCACCCGCTTATTTAATAATCAAACGCGACGCCTAGTGTGGTTTGATCGCGTAACAAATTGCAAATGATCAGTAAGACTAGCTTTTGGAAATATTAATGGAATCATTCGTCTCCTCTGCGGGTTTGTTATTATTGATAATGTAGCTTTGTCGCACAAAGTCCAATGGCGATCGCTGTTAAGAGATCTGTTGCTAAACTAACTTCTTAATGTGCTCGTATTTTAAAAAGGATGCTGTTGCCGTCTTGAGGAAAATACTAGACCAACAGATCGACAGCTTACACTTTCTGTAATGTGACAAATAGTACGGCCCTTGAAGAAACTATAAAACAATGTTATCGAACTTAAACTGTCTTATAGACGCCACATTTTTCATATAAAAATGATATTGTAATTACTATCAATAAAAAGCGGCAGAAAGTTTTATATCGCTATAGAAATGATCCTCCTAACCAGTGTGAGAGTAAATATAAATTAACAATTTTGCTCATGCACAATTTTTGCCCATAGACTTTCACAGATTCGGAAGTATGCTTTTCAGCCGATTAACTTGCAGGAGTTATAAATTCCAATAAGACGACTGCTAGTAAGATCTCATTTACCCGATACTTCTCTTACGCAGCCGATAAACAAAAAATGCTGCACGATTGGTAGAAAACCAACTATGGAGTATAATTTTAGTAAAGTATAGCTGGAAGATACATTAAATATTATTAAACTTACTTGAAGATGACAAATCAAAACACCTTCTAACGAACAAGGACTATCAGAATAAAATGACATAATCAAAGAACAAATTTAACCAAATTATAATGTAAGTGTAAAATTGTATAAACAATTTAATTTGGAATCGATAAAAACATTCAAGAATAGTAGTTTGACATACTAATTTAAGATCGAGTGAAATCTAACAAAGATTGGACCAGATTTTTAATCGGCGCTAATTTCTATTTGCGTAATTGTTATTGAAACGTTTAAATTTATACAAAAGATAAATAAAGAAAATACACCATGTAATTACCCAAAAGATAAGTATTTTAATTATGTGTGATAATCTTGAAGCTTTACCAGTAAATAAATGTTATACAGAGAAAATGTGTTCATTTAACAAACTTTCAATGTTTTAGATAACGTACAACTCGAATAATCAAATAGCTCAACTGAAATCACTATATTTAATATAATAGCTACATAATTTCCACTTGTGTAAACAGGTAGTAAATTGATGTTATGTACTTAGTTATCATAATTTCATTGCGTCGTCAATCGTCAAGTGAACTGAATGTTATTGCAGTCTATATACCCACAACGAAACAGATGACAGATAAGTATATCGGTAGTGTAATGGGGATGGAACTAATTATTACAGTAAGTTATCGTGAGCGTAACCAGACGGTGATCATGTAATTTTAGTAAAAATCGCAGAAGTTAAAAGTTATAAAATCACATTTGTCTCATGTAGAAAAATTTGGAAGTTGTGATACAAAAAATTCTGGATCATTTTTCGCTTTCTTTCGGTCTATACGTTGCTGCATTGGAGTTCTCCTTGTATTCTTTATCGCTTTTGATAGAATTACATGTGCTGCACGTGTCACCTCTTGGACTTCAAAACCTTACATTACAATCAGTAGAAAATATATTTACATACGTACATTTTTTTACTTTATAATTTTGTGATCTTATATCTTCTTTGCCTTTCTGGATGTATAATTTATTCATTTTTGGTATATTGGAATATCGCTGAAAAATACATTTTATGTGGGTAATAATGTCTTGAATAATCCGGTTTATCGACTGGAAAAGAACTAATGTGATCTTGTAAGTAGGCTAATGCACCTTTTGAAATTTTGTGTGGCCTGTTGTAGTATTCCATACGATTGTCTAGGGAAAGTACTGATTTTACGCCTTTCAATTGTTTTTGAAGCAAGTCAACATTTTCTTCCTATTCCGTACAATGCAGAAAAAGCCGTCTCGTAGATTTGCTGTTTTGCAGCATTACATGTGACCCAGAATTGATAAGACTCCGTTTTATGATTTATCGCATTTGATCTTTGTCTTTGCACTGTGGTCATCTGTAGCTTATTAAATAATAAGGCATTTGAGTATTCATATATAATTAGTGTCACCTCTTGAAAACTTACACTCTGTCTATGGCACTCATCTTCTCCAAACAATTCAATCTGCAGTTTTTTTTACATAACACCTCCTAATTTATACAACTTTCGTAAAGTACCTTTAATAATTATTTTGCATTTACGACTAATAATTCTAAATATGCCCTACATTAAAAGATCTTATGTAGATGTAATTAAAAGGCAATTTGTGCATTATAACAACAATCAAGATTGGCGATCTCTGGTCAATGATATAAAGCTTTAATACTTTTACTAAACTAGTTTTTGAGAAAAAAGGATACTTTTACTAAACTAGTTTTTGAGAAAAAAGGAAACAACAATAAATGTTAAAATTGAGCACCGTTTTTAGCCTGGCAGTGATAAATTCTAAGTTGAAATTCATCAATCGCATTTGAAACAGCTTCAGGTGTGATGGACCTCATCTCTGTACGAATGCGATCTTTTAAGCTCTCCCGGCCTATTCACGTAAACCCTACCTTTAAGGTCGCCCCCAATGGAGAAATCCAGCGGACTTAAAACTGGATACCAAGCTGGCCATTTTACTGTACCTCTTCTGCCTGTCCAACGGTTTGGAAAGGTATAATTAAGGTACTGGCGGACATTAATCCCAAAATATGGAGGGACCATATTTCGTCATGGGGTATATCCGGATCGCCTTAATTTGGGTATAAAACAGTTAACACAGGAACCTCCTGTCGTAGAAAATTTACATATACCTCGGCCGTTAAATTACCCTCAAAAGACAAGGTTCCAAAATACGGTTTCCCATCATTTCTGTCCACATATTAACTTTCTGTTGGTACTGGGTGAGTCTTTCTAAATGCCAGTTAGGATTTTTGACCAGTATCGTGCGTTTTGCTTATTAACTGTACCATTTAAGCAAAACGTTGCCTCGTCAGTAAACAGAATATTTTCGTGAAAATTTGTATTACCTTCAAGTTGGTGGATTATTTCTTCACAAAATTCCAATCTGCGATCCAAGTCGTCTGCAAATAACTCCTGAACTACATATGCTTTGTATGGATGCAAATTTTCCTTTCTTAGGACGTTGTGTACAGTGAATTTGCCTGTATCACAAGCCCGCGCAATTTATCTAACGGATTTTCCACGACGGCCAACATCACATTTTCATTTCTTCATTATTTAAAGCTGTATCTCTGCCCGTTTTTGGTAAATCTTTAACAGAGCCCGTGTCTTGAAATTAGTGGCAAATTTTACTTACAGTTAATTGCGTAATGTGAAATTCGGGGTACAAATTGTTAAACAAATTTCAAACTTCTGTCTGTGTCCTCCTTGTTTCTCTATATATATACATAAATGTCAGTACGTTGGTTTTTGGATAAATGAGCCATTTCTGTTTACTTCAAAAGCGTTTTTCACTCACAAATTGATACTAACCAATGCATATAAGTAATTTTTTACTTCAAGTGCACGTCTTACCTTGACAGTTGGCACAACCAACTGTTTCGACAATTAAAAGCAATCACATGTGTCTAGATTAATGACTATTAAAACAAAGTTACCATCACTTTTTCGCTTTTTTCTCAAAAAGCAGTTCAGTAAAGGTATTAAAGTTGTATATAATTGAAAAGAGAAAAAACACCTCTATCGAATGAGTACAATATTGGGGTACCTTGTCATTTAATTAATTGTGTGATATTCGCCGCTCCTTTGTTATTCAAGAAACCACTAACTAAATGAAGAACTAAATACTAGAAAACTTTTTTTTCAGACATTTTTTTATAAAATAAAATATATAGAATATTTCAAACTTTTCGAACGCCCTATATTCATTAAAATGTGATTTTGCCCTGCAACTTTTGTAGTATCAAGACTAAAGTGGGCGTCTTATTTTCATCGATGAAACCGATTTCAATTTATACATTTCACGGTCAAAAGGAAGATCCAAGAAACGAACTCGATGCAGGTGCCAATATTCATGTGATTGGTTGTATACGAAACTTGGATCTTATCCACCATGGTATTAAAAGAGGTGCATTTATGGTGCTTGAGGCAAATGAATTCATTCGGCATTGTTTGCGGAATACATTTCAACTTTATCAGACATCTGTGACTCTAATTATTGACAACGCACCCTGTCCCACTTCAGTAGAAATATTTCAATAAGATGAATTTGAATGTCACAATCTTTCACAACTTAACTCATATAGTCCAATCTACAATGAATTTGAACATGTGTGGTGTTCTTTAAAAGCTGCAGTTAAGCACGATTTGGCGAAATAACTGCCACAGGTCCTTATTGATGAGAACAGGGGAATATTGCTCAAAGGGAGTATCGGTTACAGCAACTTGAAAACACAATCCGGGCAAATATTCGTATTATAAATGTAGCCAGCTGTGTTATGCAGTGGCGGCTCGTGAATTATGAAAGAAGATGGGTACAAGAAAAACTTATCCATTTTTTGTATATAAAATCTAAAAAATTCAAAACATCGTAAATTTTTCTTTTTTTGTAATGTTTTCTAGTTTAAAATATGATATTCAAACTTGACAGGTGCATTTTTTGAAGTTTGAAATTTGTACTTTATGATGGTATACTTTGTTTCATTTAAAAAATTGAGTAAATAGTCAAATTTTGGAAAAAACTAAAAAATCCATAAAATTCAATGTTTAATAAACTTTAATAATATTGAACTTAGCTAACTGGCATAGATCTATTGTATGACCTTAATAAAAGTATATGTAGCCAAACAAAATTCTTTTTTCATTAATATTAACGTAATTTCCAGAAAATCCAACCAAGATTCATTTTTAAAAATATTTTCAGGCTGAAATAATATATATATATATATATATATATATGTATAATAATATATATATATATATATATATATATATATATATATCTGTGAGCAGCGCTCACCGGGCTCATGATGCTCTATACGTTTTAATTATAGAAGGGAGAATTTTGAAAATAGCCGTTCACTTTCAGTGTTGTCCTTGGTTATATATAAGCAAGGGCGTTGTGAAGCCAAGAACATCAACCACGTGCTTCTGTTTCTTGTTTTATTTTTTATTTAAAAATAATTGCAGCAATAATCATAATTATAAATTTTTACACATGTTTAAATTTTTACAGATTGCACACTCATGGACATGGACTCAAAAAGCCCAATAATGTATGTTTTAGTAAAATTACTTCTAAACTCGTCATTTTTAATAAATTGTTCGCAAAAGCCGGCCATATTGTACTAGCCATTTTCAATTTTTATTTTTTAACATCATATTCTTGTTCAGCAACCTCAAAAAGCCTGCATTATTAATTTGAGCAAAATTACTTTAAAACTCGTTGTCATACTTGAAATTTATCTTCAAACAGCAGTTTTTATTGTATAAAGAATTAGAAAACAATTAGCGTAAAAATTTGAGTTTATAACTTTTCTCTGTAAGGTATTGCGATGCAATTTTAAAAGTTTTATGAAGATTCATTTTATCACTATTTATTCCTAAATAATGCATGTTTTAAGAATAATTTGGCTCCACTATAATTATGTTGTTTTAGTTATCATAACATAACCTAAAAAGATAGTAGAAAATCTGTACCTACAGTAATTTTTTATAATTCACTAAAAAATGTACTTTTATTGCACCAAAATACAAACTTATTATGATGAGCTAAGTTATATTACCGAACATCTATAAAAATGCAAATATACAGTTCAATGTTATTAATTTTTAGTAACCTAGCATAACAGTTTGTAAGTATGAATTTTATTTCTTAAAATTCTCATTACCATTTCTTTTTAGATTATTTGAAAATTTGCAAAAATGTATTACAAGAATCTAGACTAATTAATATGAATTTAAATCCAAAATGTTTTAAGTTTTGATACATAAATACAGGCGCGGTATGCACCAAAATCAGTGTGCAGTGTATAAAAAAAACTTTTTATATGATTATGAAATCATCTGACACTTTAGAGAAACGCGTAAGACGTCAAAATAGTCCCGAAACCTTCCTAAATGCTTAAATGTAGGTTTTTTTTTAAATTTTAATTTCTATAATTTTTTATTGTTTTTTCCCAGTAGTGATTAAATTGGAATTTTTTTATAACTGATAATATTTTTAACAAAAGCCATAGGTTTTTTGAAACACGAACTGTTAAAATTTTAAAAAAATTGGAAATTTATAATTTACTATTTAAAACATTATACAAACGATAATTGTTCTGATGTAAATAAGATAGAAATTCAATTAGAAAATATAGCAACATGGTCTGCTCATGGCCCGGGGATACAAAGATCATCAGGTATTCCTTAGCAAGTACCTATTTCTATTGAAACACAAAAGTAATTGGATTAACTTTGAATCCTTCACCTATTATTTAAATTAAAATAACGAAAATGGTATGTACTTTATGTACCTTATTAAATTACAATGTATTCGTATCAATAAATATTAAAACTTGGTGGCGCAGTTGGTAGCGCGGTACTCTAGCAAAGTACAGGTCGTAGGTTCGAATCCTACTCGAGGTAAACTTTTTATTTATGTATTTAATAAAATTAATAATAATTTTTAATTACATATTTACCTTTGAACTTTTTCGTTCATAACAAAACTTATTATAATTTAATATTAGTCAAGTTGCTTTGGTATGTGTGAATCCTTGCGATATTGCAGGCTCACATTCCATTAATATAAGTAATTTGACTGTAATCTCATTATATTTAGAATTTACATCAGTTCTACATACATAAAGACAAAATTTGCATCGATTGGGGCTTGAACCTTGGTGGCGCAGTTGGTAGCGCGGTACTCTAGCAAAGTACAGGTCGTAGGTTCGAATCCTACTCGAGGTAAACTTTTTATTTATGTATTTAATAAAATTAATAATAATTTTTAATTACATATTTACCTTTGAACTTTTTCGTTCATAACAAAACTTATTATAATTTAATATTAGTCAAGTTGCTTTGGTATGTGTGAATCCTTGCGATATTGCAGGCTCACATTCCATTAATATAAGTAATTTGACTGTAATCTCATTATATTTAGAATTTACATCAGTTCTACATACATAAAGACAAAATTTGCATCGATTGGGGCTTGAACCTTGGTGGCGCAGTTGGTAGCGCGGTACTCTAGCAAAGTACAGGTCGTAGGTTCGAATCCTACTCGAGGTAAACTTTTATTTATGTATTTAATAAAATTAATAATAATTTTAATTACATATTTACCTTTGAACTTTTCGTTCATAACAAAACTTATTATAATTTAATATTAGTCAAGTTGCTTTGGTATGTGTGAATCCTTGCGATATTGCAGGCTCACATTCCATTAATATAAGTAATTTGACTGTAATCTCATTATATTTAGAATTTACATCAGTTCTACATACATAAAGACAAAATTTGCATCGATTGGGGCTTGAACCTTGGTGGCGCAGTTGGTAGCGCGGTACTCTAGCAAAGTACAGGTCGTAGGTTCGAATCCTACTCGAGGTAAACTTTTTATTTATGTATTTAATAAAATTAATAATAATTTTTAATAAGTTTATTGATGTAATTACGAAGAAAATGATTCCGACGTTCAATTTTTCTTATATAGAATGACGGGCCGTATGGGGAAGTCTGTGTTAAATGTTTGTATACACTACTGTCTCCATCACCAATCAATTGACCATAAATTAGGTTATGCCGTGAAATTCATTATGCAAATCCTTCGCAAATAATACCAAATTCCATTGCAGTGGAAGTCTTAGTCCAGTTCCGTAAACATTCATAATCATCCACATCATGGACTCTAGCACACAAACCGTAATATTTGTTTTTTACACCCATATACAAAATATTTTTCGATTTAGCTCTAATTATGGATACCTGAAAAAATGCTATATAATAAAAAAAAAAGATTTCATTATAACTTACAACTCCAGAAAGTGCAGAATAGTTTCTGCGGTAAGATCTTTTCTCCCGAGCTCCGTCTATTATCACTGATATAATTGGAATATTACTCTCATTTTTTCTTCTGCGGATTCGGCTTCTTCTTTGTCAGCTTTGCTCATTAATTGTTGGTTTAAATTATGTACCGAGGGTAAAATGCTGTTATGGTATTTTGAATATGTGTCGTTAGACATCTGTGCTATATACATTGTTGCAACAGGCTCAGCTAATTGGGTATATCCAATCCTAGTTGGACGTTATGCAGAAAGCTTTCAACCCACAAAAGTAAAGTTTTGAGAAAATCAATGTTTTATTATTTCTTGTCGTTATAAACAATATTTCCATACAATTAAAAAAACGAGAGTTAGTTTATATTTTTAATTAGGTGAAGCAAACTATGTTTAACCTTCTGAAATATAAAAAATAGTATTAGTGCAATATTTCCAAAAATATAGCCATTTTTTTGGGGGTTGGCTGCTTTCTGCATTATCGTGTATTGATCAAAATAAATTGTATTAAAAAGATTTATACAAAAGGGAATTCGTTTATTAAAGAAAGATTTACAAAAAAGTTTAATTATTAAACATGCCAAACTTCGAAATCTAGAGCAGCTACGTTATATCCATCGACATTTTCTTCAATGGTATTATCTCGTTGTAAATTTTGGTAAAAATCTTGAGAATCTAATGGAATAAGATGCATCATTTCGTTAATATTTGCAAGTTTTTTTGCAGCGACCGGCTTACTATCGGTCCATACCTCATTAGTCAGAAAAAGATCTTCCATTCTTATTTTTTTTAGTGCTGTTCCTTCCTTCTTTCTTTTTAATATCAATCTTTTGAACAGGTGCGTCAAGGGAGTCACGTTGAATAGTAATCATAGGGTTCATCTTTTTCTAACAAAATGGACCTTATCTTTAGCCAGTTTATTTTTTTCCCATCGGCACATGTTTTTCTGTTAACGATTATTTTTCGATCATGTAGACGCTTAAAAAACCATGGAGGTTCATTTTGGTCATCACAAAAGTCTTTTTTTTCGGCAGTTTGTGCAAAATCCGAATCATTGGGTAAAAAACTGTGTCCTGAACATAAAAGTTTTAAAGTTATATTAGTTAGAGTTAATTTAATATTTCTGTTTTGTCCACCGCATGAATCACTCCATAGAACGAGATGACGTACACTTTTTGCTATCTTAGTCTTTATGTGTTTAAGTAGACCGGAGCCTACTTCTTTCGCCCCTCTTCCTGCAACACCTTCAGCCCAGACGTAGCAATATCTCTGATCCTCTTTTCCGTTATGAATACCGTAGTTGTATATCCAGAGTTGCCTTTTATAAAATACAATGTTTGTTGGAATCCTTGGAAGAGGTAAGGTTTTCTTAAGATCGAACGTTAGGCACTCGTATTTTTCATTTTCTTTAGCCAACTGAAAGTCACGCCTTCTTAAACGCTGAGCATCTTCTGCTGCTTCTAGGTGTTTGTTATGTTCATTTTGGAGTATCTCCTTTTTTTGTGGATCTATTTCGTTATCGACTTGCATCTTCAATCTGTCACACGTACTGCAGGTATCTTTTTTTAAGGACTTGAATTTTAAATCAAATCATTGATAAAATATTCTCCTATAAGATCCTAGACTTATAGGGTCTTAGTTTCTTGGGAGTATAATTCATACACCTTCTGTAATGTTAATTCAGGCAGCAAAAATCCAGCCTTTGTTTGTTGTCGCCGATAGTGAGACGTATATTTTGAAAAATTTTTAATTTGGTCTACTACTTCCCGAATTTTTGCTTCTGCCAGTTTATTCTGTCCCCCTTGCTCAATTTCTCTTTGGTCGGTTAAAGGGATCTCACCTTTATACTTTTTTAGGGCAGTATTAACTCTGCATGTTGTGATTCTAAACGTTTGAACATACATTTTTCGACAGACTACGGTGTCTTGAAAATTTCCTTGTTTCTAGATTTCTGCCATACGGTCGTTTTTTAGCAGATTTCTGAACTCCTGCTGCGGTAAAATTGACCTGACTATCATACGAACCTAATGACCAAAATCTTATAAATTCTGCTTTTCGTATATCTGCAGACACATGTTCAGAACATTTTAAGGTGCATTCACAATCTTGATCAATAAATGTTTTTGGTTTGATTTCTTTACCTTTGTAGTTGTAGTATTTTTCATTGCTCTTCTTTTTCTTTTTCTTCCCTTCCCTGTTCTGATTTTGGTATTTCCTTTTTCTCCCTTTGGCCTACCTTCGCAATCCTTCATTTTCAGACTAATAATTGCTAAATCAGAATCAGTAGCGATATGATCTTCTTGCTCTAAAGACATTGGGTCAGAATCTGAGTTACAAGATTCATTACTTGCAGCTTCGTAATTCGGGTCACGAATGTAATCATCGTCATCTTCCGATTGATTATCTAAAATAAATAATACTAGCTTACAGAGGTATCACTGTATTTTCTTATGTACTTTTACGCGTTAAACTCGAAAATTGCATTCTTTTGTGGATATGTTTTCGATACATAAATTTTTATTTGTTTTTTAATATTTTTTCAGGGGTAGTTGAACTATTTGGAGCATACCTCGAGTGAAGACCGACCAATTTCGTCATTCGGCATATCCAATTAATTACTAAAGGAAATGTAATTAGAGATGTTACTAATAAGAGTTTTCCGGTAGTTTATCAGCAATGTGTCGTAATTTGAAAAACTTAATTCTGTCTTTTATCATATTGTACCAAGTTCCTCTTATTTCGAGGATTTCTATGCGACGTGGCAAAAAATGTTTTTACATATTATGGCCCATTGCATTGAAAGTATTGAAGCGACTTATATATAATAATTATTATTCATATCTCGCAAACCTATCAATGAAAATGTTTTAATGCAATTTTCCAGTTTATGGAGCCAATGTGCATAAGAAAAATACAGTGGTATCTAGTGCACAAATTTTTTTTTAGTTTATAAACCAGCGTAACCGGGCTCTAGTTTCTTCTATATTTTTGTGGGATATTATACTGTGCAAATGTCTTACCAGAAGAAATGTGCATCAAAGATTCCTCTTCCTCTCCGAATAACAAACCCAGACTCTTCCAACTGCTTTCCTTCTGTCATCATTACTGCCTTACTAGTACATGGAATTTGGCTTATGTTAGTATCATATACATGTACATATGTATCAGAAGACTCAGGTCCCTTTTAATGGTCAACGTTTAATAAGCCTTTTTTAATGAGAATTGACTGTCTCTTCTCAGGGTAACATTATCCGTTCCCTTTTTGTTGAAGTCGATGAAATCGTTTGCAAGTTCTTGAACCAAACATGATGTCTTTTTACTATGAGACGCAATAAAGCACACTTTTTACACAGTTCACACACGGTTAAATCATTAAAACACTCAAAATTTTGCATCGACCAAACACCGTCATGCAAATATTTGTAGATTATGTGAAGATAGTATGTTAAGCAGAAAACTATCAACTAACAAAGCTGTATAAAATTTTCTCGCATTTACAAACATTTTATTAACGCAGAAAGCAGCTAACCCACTTGGTCGCATAAAATCATGAGGTCAATCAAGTGGGTTGGGATCTTTCTGAAAATACCGAAATGTAAGAAAGTCTGGAAAATTGGTTGGTTAAAACTATAACAGTTATTATATTTAGTTGGTAGGTTTCTGCAAATCAAAATAATTGGCATATAGATAATTTTTATAAACTTGGTTCAAATTTTAACTTATTGTGGGTTGGTAGGTTTCTTGCATAACTACGTCCAATTGATACAGCACCAATAACGGCAGCACAGTTTGTTGAACCAAAAGAAGCGCTAATGCCACCAGTCCTTACCACATCTACCTTTCCGCACATATTACATTTAAATGTAAGCGTACTTTCAAATTATTCTATCTTTTCTGATATAACATCTACATCAATATCTACAACCAAAACCAACGTGTTTTAGTGATTTCAACACATTTAAGAAATATTTTATATCTATGATCTTGCGGCCTGATAAGTTGTGTTTCTGACTGGCATCTGTTTCTGTATCAAAAGAAACATCAAATTGGTCTTGGGGTTCAGTATCTACGTTTGTCACCATTGCTTGACAATTATTAGTATCGGACACCAAAAAGTCTTCGTCATCATTATGATGGAAGCTGATGCTACAAGGTTCGTCTTCCGAACGAGGGTGGATGCAAGCTTCTGTTGAAACCTAACCCAATTTCCTATTAAAGGAATTTATCAATAAAAAAATCTACCTTATAATTTTTTTTTTACATATTCTGTCATTTGAAAACTAACAAAAAATAATTTCGGGTCACTTGCATGGATTTACTAATAGTGAATCGTACATAATTTTATTATTTATGATATGATGACAAAGGGAAAATTTCAATAAAACAAAATTGTATATAGGTACTTACGCTTCTCTCGCCCTTTCTAATATCACACTCCTACATCTTCTTGGAACACTCACACTTTTTCTTGCTTTAGGCATCTTTAGACACAATCAAATTCACAACTGGTGTTTGATCGATGAGTATCGTTTGCAAAATGCTAGTACACAGATAGAAATCCCGTAATTGTCTACATTTTGTTAGACTATTTGAGGAATAACAATAATCAATATGTAATTATTCGATACACTTAGGGTTCATTAAAGGGGAAAGTTATTTAGCCATTTTCTACACCTAATTACATTACCTATATCTCTTTAAATTTAACATTGGGTAATGAACTAATTTGAAAATAATAGGAATTTCTTGTTATACAATTTATGTAAATAACACTTTACGTTGATTACGTGTAATTAAAGAAAAAGATGGAGTTGAGGTACCTATACCTATATGATAAAATAAAAGTGACATTAGTTTTAAAAATTGTTATCAAAAATCAAAAAAAATCAATTTTATTGAAAGTTACTTTAGTGTTCATGTCTTCGTTAAATTAGTGAAAAAATAATAAAGAAATTTGCATAAATTATTCTGAATATTGATTTAGTCTCTCATCTTGCCTGTGGCAGGTAAGTATTCACGTAAAACTTTGAAAAGCTTTCACTCCGCTACACTAAGGAGTGCTGCGATCGATTTATATTTCGTCAATATATCTAGAGGGGCCTTAAAGCTTTACTGGAAACACCGTTCGGTGCCCCAAATCTCCCGTATAATCGCGTATGGCGAAGATAACCGTAGTCACCCGAATTGTACTCGAAATAGATACAGTTGAGATAGTTCCCCGGAACATAGTTTTGAGCGTTAGCATTGCACGCGCACCTGATGTGCGTCAGAAAACTTTGATATAACATCGTTATAAAAAGACGTAAAAATAATAGTATATTACGTAACGTGTGTAGTAGGAAGCATTTTACGCTACGCGGCTTAGTGCGTAATTGCGTGAGTGCGTAAAATCCTTTACAACACGTGTTACGTACTATACTTTACCTACGACCTACTTCTACTTGTATTAATAATGTTATTATTAATAATACTTTAACAACATCAACAATAAAATAATTTATTGTATAATATTTAATTACATAATATTAGTTATTATAATAATTGTTTATAGTAACAGTACAGTTGTTAAATACAAACGGTAAATCGGTTCTTTTGCTTGTTGAAGAGTAAGAAATATTTACATTATTAACTGTGTTGAGTAAAATTTCATTTCATTTTCATCACTATTACTTGTACCTACTGTAGCAGCTGCTATTTTAGATTAATTGTTTGTTTGGATTATTTAGGGAATTATCCACATAGCCTTCAGCTATGGTCGATGACTGCCATCCGCCGTGTCTTTTTAAGTCTAATAGATCACCACCCGCGTCAACAAGAATAGTGGCAGACGAGCGCCGGAAACAGTGTCCGGTATAAGCTGCTGCGTCTGGTAGTCTCAGGTATATAGCATTTTGGTTTGGTACGTTCCCTATGTTATTAATAACAACACACTGCCTGGTGCATTTTCCGTTCACATAGTTTAGAAAAAAAGGTAATTTTGTAGCTTCATTTACTGCAGAGCGAAGGTTAATATATTTTTTCACGTTGGGGTAAAAATATTCTGAAACTAGAAAGAACGTTGTCGTTTAGTTTTTGAATCAGGAATTTTAATAACTAGATTTTTTCCTGCATCTTGAACATGCGATGGTTTTATATTACGTAATTCTTGTTTTCTGCAGGCGCGGCTTATACCAATTATAAGAACAACCTAAGAGAAAATTAAAATTTACATATCTGCAGTCAATTGAGCACAATATATTTTACCTTCATAAATAAATATTTATCATATGGTGCATTTTCTAGGAAATTGTTAATGTTCTCGTTTGTTAAAATTTGTGATTTTTTTGGGTTTAAATCCGTCAGATTTTCTTTTAAGTAAGGCTTGTAATTTGAAATAGCTTGCAATGTTTATATTACGATTTATATTAATTGTAGTCCTCCAGATAGAGAAAAAACACACAAGTGAAGAAGGCAAATATTGGAAATATGCCATCATTCTTAACCATCATTTTTAACCTCCAATCCATGAGTTTTTGGTACACATTTTTGTACCGACTCTCAGATTTCGCCGGAAATAAGTTGCTTTTGGCTATTTCTGCGATTTCAGTATGTTGGGTGGAGTTAAATCTATTTCACTATCATTCGACATTTTTTTTTAATTGAACGGAACTTTACACACACAAAAACCAGTTTTAAGGTTAATAAAATACGAAGTTTATTGATAGTTGTTAATGTTCGTTCGCAAATCTTCGTTCGCAAATCTCTATCGTGGCCTACTTAATTTTGATGGTTTGACGGCTTATACCATATGTATGTTTACTATTATGATACATCCAGTCAGCTAACAGAAGCGGGTTGAAGGAAGCGAAACAAATAATTATATAATTCCAAATAATTCTTATATTAAATAATATACAATAAATCTACCATTTATATACAGAATAAAATTCAGAGTCTAATATGTAAATAATAAATTTTTGAATGAAATGGCAACGTCTATTGACAGTTGCTAAGTGATTGCTAGGGAAGCTGTGCGATTTATTTTACAACTGTGCGTTTTCATTTACTGTGTGTTATAGACATCCTACAATGATTGTCGATTGTATGTTTTTGACTATTTACAGTAATGGTCGTAGGTAATATAAAATAATGCACTGAATTACAATCGAATTTCTTTCTGTGTTTATATTGGTGGTTGGGTGGGCACATCCCTTGTGCCCTTTAGTACTAGCTGCCAATAGTGTTAGGTATGTTGCTCACATCCAAAGAGCTACCTTATGACAAATGAAAATTTTCCTCTCGGAACCCAACGTAAAAAAAAAATAAAAATTTCGCTTATGGCAAAAAAGAGTAACTTATAACAAGTAAAATTTGGACTGATAACATATAAAAAAGGTAAGTTTACAGCACAGTTTAGCTCAGGCGATACACTTTAGTTAAGACGCTTACTGCAGATAGAGAGCTCTTCTCTTTGTAAGGTCGTAAGAGAATGCAGAGATAATATCCATAGCTACAGGTCGGATAGGCATGTCAAGCGCCACTCATTTTTTAGATAATTAAAACAACAACAGAGAACTTTAATACCACACGTAAACTTAGTAAATAACACAACAGCTATATTTATTGTATATAAATCAAAATAAAATCTGCTGATTAATTTCAGCATAAATGCAAATAAAATAGTACCAAACATTTCACAAAGGTTTAGGATGCTACACTAATTCCTAATCAATACATAAGATTATGGATATAACATCATATAACGATCTTTTGCAGAATTATTCCAAAATGAAGGTTGATTGAAACTAAGTAACCTCAATGTAATAACTTAAGTTTTTACGATCTATGTCAATAAAATATCTCTGAAACAAGGGCATGCACTTCAATGCTTTTATCTTAATAAATACTAATTCAAGTCAGCTGTTTTCTTTACATTACGACGGTGTTAAACTTTCCAAGATAAGATCAGACTAGCTTTACTTTAACGTTCGTAAATCAATTTGTCTAATTTCTCCAATTAATAAAAACGTAGTTTTCACAAAAAAGGATGTGTACTTACTTGTTGTACATTCAACATAAAGTTAATAAATTATATCGAAACTATTTTGTTATAGTGAACTTCATTTTTTGACAATAAGATATAGCATAACACCAATATAAAGGAAAGGTCATTTCCAGAAATGCTGTAAGATTAACGTAATACATCCTTGACCCTAAGCAGGCAACACAGATACGTTATGGTGTAGCTACTAAGCGGGCGTAATGTATCCCGTTTCCATATTTAATGATACAAAAACAAAAGGTATCCCCAACTTATACCTACTTAGAAAAAAATATCAACCTATTCACTATAATGTAAATATATAATATACAAATAACAACACAAATCCAAAACTTCAATTCGGGTACCAATAGCCAAAAATTGACACGTTACAACCCGATGCACTAGATTTGATATATGTGGAGTTTTAATGTTTGTAGTTAATCTGTTAGTGATATGTTTTGCGTTGTATAATCTTTGGTTTGTGTCCTTTGTGTCAATTTTGTTGTATTAAGGACACTTTCAGAAAGATAAAGACGTGAAAACTCATTTCTTGCAAAGGAACTCAACGTAATTTGCACTAAACGCATTATTACAGCGACCTTGTGTTTTAGATGAGGATGGATGAAGGTGTGATGTATACTTCAAAACTATAGCTTATTGGAGAATGTATTCGAGGTGTATTGTAAAAGGCCAATATATGCTCTTTCCCTATAAATATGAATATATACACATTTTTACGTAACACCTTCATCCACGGTCCCTTCAACTTCAATTATCGTCTTCAGTAAATTAAATTTAAAAACGCAAATCTAAGCCTGGTATAATTGTTAGGAAACGTATATTAAAAAGTCTACTAAGAAATATAATTTTATTTTAGTAAAGGTTAGGTAGATTTTTAATAGATTAAATATTATTAACCGACTTGAAAATAATAAATCTGAACAAATAGTTCCAATGAACGAAAGCTAACAATGAAAATGTCACAATTAGAAAACTAATTTAACTCAATTAATCAAATACTAACGTGTATGATGACATGTGTTGTATAATATTCACATTTACTAAAAATAAACGATCGCATTTCTGGTTAATTGATTTACGATGATGACACGAGTAAAGTTTAATGTTTTATGGAATGTATTTTACATGACTTCCTTTAATTATCTATCTATTTTCATTACATGTACATCGTTGAATATTGAGAACTTCATTGACAAACGAAAATAAGTATCTCAAATTTCGTGAGTGGGATGATTACTCTCTAACATTAAAGCGACGATAAGAGGATTTATATACAAGAGAAGGATAACTTACATTTATTTGTCCTTGATTTCTTCCTCTAACTAATTTCTGTTGTACGTCAAGTTTTACCATTTATAACCTTTAGGTGCTTGCGATATTGATCTTGATTTGCGTGTAACCAATTTTAATTATCCCTGTTTAAAACAACTGGTGGAACTATGTATATTGGTTCTAAGGACACTGGCAAATTCTTAACAAAGAAATTCGAACGCATTACATTAGGACTTTGATGCGTTAACTACTCATTTTACCTTTAAGCAATTAAGTTTCGTGCATTATCAAACGATACGAATACTATATGTTACTATTTGGGCGTCTGACTCCAGGGAAGCAAGTAAACTACTTTATTTAATTATAATGCAATTAATACCATTTCTTGCATTAAACAAAACGAAAACCACGTGTCAATATTTGGACGATTGACGTGTGTATGCGTTATATCAGTATGGGCGCAATGTAACTCCGAACTAGTGAAACATTTTTAATTTAAAAGTGGTACAAGTGTTCACAGCGAAAAACTTGCGTATCCATTAAATATCTAGTTAAATCCTAACAAAGAAATAAGAAGAAGAAGCGTTGTTATTTAAAGACCCTAACGTTTACTATACGTTGAAGACAGAAAGTGTTTGTTTAACCTTATATTAGATTTAATTATATATGTTAAATCATAAGAACGCTGTGATAACTTAGCATACTTAATTAGTAAGGCATTTATAGAATAGATATACAATATACAAATACAGGATTATATACACAAAAAATAAGTATTATTGCTTAGCTCTGTACTTCCGCGGTAGAAATTGTGAAGTAAACTTGAATTTCGTATAGTTGAATCTGCAGTTCTATATTATCATTTGATAAAGTTCCTCTTTCATCTTTCACCACCTACTACAGTTAGCTTAATTACCTGTTTGTTAACTCCGGTCTAAATTGCAATGGTTTCGTTCACTTGGGGTAAGTGAAAATGCAGGTGCTGCATTGAATTTGACTAACCAGAAGCTTTATTACTCGCACATACACACAGACATACATGCGCGCACGAGCTCACATATCCGCATACGCACACACATACGCGCACGCAATCGCAGACGGAAACGCACACGTACACGCACACGCACACGCCCACGCACACGCACACGCACACGCACACGCGCACGTGCACATACACGAACTCACACCCGCACACGCACACGTACACGTACACGCACAAGTCAACGCACGCGCACACGCACTTGTGCACGCACACGATCATGCGTACGCATAGCCACTCACACACATACGCACACACGTACACGAAATCCCCCACTCACACGCACACGAACGCAAATAGCACACGCACCCGCACACGCGCTCGCACGCGTACTCACACGCGCATACGCTCACGTGAACACGCTCACAGGCACACACGCACACACACATACACGCACACGCTCATTCATACGCATACGCATACACACGATCATGCGTACGCACACACACGATCTTGCAAATGAACACGCACACAAACATGCACACGTAAATGGACACGCACACCAAACTTACACGCACAGGCACACGCTCAATCATACGCAGACGCACACGTACGCGATCATGCGTACGTATACGCACACGATCTTGCAAATGAACGCGCACACGCACATCCTCATGCTAATGCACACGCACTCGTACATGCACAGGAACACGCAAAAAAAACACGCACACTAACAAGCACATGCACACGCGCTTACCCGCTCACAAGCACACCCACACGCACGTGTATGTGTGCACACACCCACACACAAGCATCATGGCCGATCTTGGCGAATGTTTTCCAACCGTTGTAAAATCCGCTAATAAGTCGATCTGGCGTTAGTAACATGAAGCCGATTGCATAACGTTGTATACTTACATATGTATATGTTCCCACGTAAGGTAAAAAACGGGCAAAAAGCTGAATCGCATGGACGTGAGGTGTGTACCTTTGTGAACTGTTACGGGAAAGATCAGATGTCGTACCTGTATCTCATTATTTTGTTTCCAAAACACCTCATAACCAAAATATTATTTTGTGGTTTCTTAAATCTGACTGTGAACCCAGGGCCATGTGGCGCATAAACGATATCTATAGAGTTGTGTGCACAATATAACTGGATCTCTAAACCACCTATCGACTTCTGCTTTTCCTTATATAATACGTTATGTTTTCTTGTCGTGCAGTACAATTTCTTGTCCATGATCAGAAAATTCGGGTAGGGAAAAATAATAATGTTGACCAAAATCGATACTTACACACTAATTTTGTTAGGGTCACGATAGAATCAATTGTCTTGATACGCAAGGCTAAATTTTGTGACCTATGAGTGGTGATCACCGTCCTACCTCAATCAAAGTTAATCAATGTTAATAAACCAATTACTGAGGACGAATAAAAATGGATTTTTTGAGTGACCAAAGGTGAAATTCTATGGTGCATGAGTGTTAGTGTGCATTTGGGTTAAATACTGCCCAAAATTTGTATTTATAGCCCAGTTGGGGATTTATCAAAACGAATTGCCACCATGATCAAGATACAAATTAAGTGATCTATATATCGTCGTCAGCATTTTAGCTGCATATGCTTATACACCAATTTTGTTAGGGATTCGGCAGAATGAATTCTCTCAATGACCAATAGCTAACTTTCGTGGTCCATAACTCTTCGTAAGCATTAGACCCAATATTGACCCAAATTATACCACACCAATTCAGTTGCGTAAAATGGATTATTATCTCAATCAGAGATTAAAGTCCTCGAGCTAAAGCTCTCGGACTTTAATCAGATTATTAATGCCAAAATTACTCTCGACAAATTGATTTTAAAATACACTCGAAATTTAGGTGCAATAAAAATAGTCGACTATTTATCGAGGTCTTGTTATATTATATTATATTGATAGGTATGAAATAAAATTCTCAGATTTGTTAGTTTTTTCTTAAATAGTATATTAAAGTGTAAGTGGATAAAAATAGAGTAAGTGTTTTAAAGACCAGTTATCCGCGAATACTTTACGCTATTTTATTTATTGGTGCACCTTGAAATCATAAATACTAGTATTATTACTACAAAAAATGGAAATAAGAACTAATAATGTAAAATATGTAAATAATAATTAATATATCTGACAATACTAACTGTACTTTCTATTTTAATTTATATGATTAAACGTGTTAAATAATGTTTAAATATTAATATATAATTAAAATAATTTGAATTTTTTAGTGATATTTTATTTGACGTTACAAGGTACCCCAATAATCAAAAAATTGTAATTTAGACTTCACGTTTCTTGGGTTGTTCGATTTAAACAGGCTAAGGTGTGCTTTATATAGGTAAAATAGGGCACCAATAAAAAAAAATTTTATTGCACATAACATGTTCTTCCATTGCAACGCAGTAATATAAATGCACAAACATAAATGAAAGAGAGTGATATAAGGTGCTATAACTGATATATTGACATAAAACAGTGGAAAGGGAAATAGAACGAAAAAACACAACACAATGAAAAACTACTTGATCCTCTTCTTTTTCGGTTTTTCTGGTTGTTATTGTTAGGATTGATCCCGGGTGTGATTGTGTCTCGACCACAAATCTTCGTAAACAAACGATATTCTTTGTCGATGTATGATAGCTGAATACAAAGATTATCAATTTTTATTCCAATATGTTTTGCACTTTCTTCTCCGTGTTCAGTAGTTTCAGCTCACAGTTGAATTATTTCGCGATTTGGTGTTTTTTAAAAGGCATGCCTTTTTGAAATCGTTATAAGTTTCTTTATATAAGTAAAGGCCGAATTGTTCAACGCGTATCCATTTAATTGATCTAAATGGCACAAGTTCCTTTAATTCATTTTTCTTCTTCTACATTAATCTTAGTTGACTAGATAAGGTTTCTACTCATTTGAAGCAACGATGCATTTACTTGGGCATTTTTCTTGCAGGAACTTTTAATGAAGTCGCGATATTGCTGTGGTGTAAATATTTTTCATGCCTTAGAACCTTTTCGTTTCTTCCAAAACCTCTATCTGAGTCTAGGTAAGAGTGGCCCACCTTAGGAAACTTATGATCTATGCTATAAAAAGGACTTTCGGTATGATCAGCTTATACAGACAAATCGTGTTGTAATTTTTATTTTGGCCAGCACATGAGCCTGACCAGATCATCAAATTTTCAACTTCTTGACAAGTTCTTACAAAACTGTACAAGTAATTGGCTATTTCAAAACTACCTATCTAGCGATGTCCTCGGTGCAGGTTTGCATAAATGATTTTTCGCCTTCCATTGTGACCAGGTGCCAAAATTATAAAACCATAACTGTCTGAGGTAAAACGCTCTTGAGGTTGTTAATTTTGGTAAAGGCATAATTTGTTGCAGATCGATGCGATATAACACCATTCATTTTTTTTCAATCCATTTCTCTGTCTTTTTGACACTGAAATGTAACCGAGGCATTGTCTTCATGTTCTTCATTTCCATTTCCAGCATCGCAGGTGCTACATGTGTAATCTTAGGATGCATTAATGCGAGATTAAACTTCGTCGTGAATATTTTTTCATAAGAAATTCATCGGTCTCTTTTTACCTTTACATTCGTCTAAATATAAACGGTACATAATCGACATGTTCAAAACTGGTGACAGAACAGTTTATGAGGATTATTATTTCCAGAGTAATGGGCGGCTTCTGAGGGAAATTTCTTTATATGTTCGACTATGGCTTTCACGACCTGTTCACTTAATTTATGTGGTCTATTCGCATAACGGCCTCTCATATTTTGTGATGGAGCGGAACCGCCGCTACTTAATTTTTGCTTGGTTACCTCTACCTATTACCCTACCTATTTGATGTAGTTTGCAAAATGCTGTTTTGTAGACAACCTTCTCTTCGTTATTTAGTGTGATGATATATTTTTAGGAAAACTATTTATGTACTTGTGCTTTTTTTCATTTACGACGCACTGTTCAAGTTCGAATACATTTAAATAGCAAAACATTCTTTGCATTTACATCTAAGTTACAGAAATCCGTAAAAACTCGTTTTCTTTCTTCTAGGCTGAATTTTTCATTACATTTTAGCCTGCATTTTTCACCGCAAAGATCCATGGAGACTGTATTCTTCGCTTCCTTTTTTTCCCATTATAACATACATAATTTTCACCTTTTTCTCTAGCTAGCGCTTGCTTCCGTTTTTCCACTTGCTTTCATCTCTTACTGTTTCCTTACTCATCTTTTCTTTTTTTTTGGTACGATTCCTTCCACAATATTATAAGCCACATCACGCTCAGTACCTAATATTTGATCCATGTTTGCGGGTTGATTTCTAGATTCCCTCCTTGTAGTACTAGAAGTAATTGCGTGACAGGATATACAGGGTGTTTCCTAAGTACGGTACATAACTTCAGGAGCGTATTCTGCCACTAAAATAAAGGCAACTTTTCTTATAAACTATGTCTCAAAAATGCTTCATTACGGAAGAAGTACAGAGTGTGAAAGTTTCATTGAAAAATTAAAATTTTTTTAATATTTCCATAACTACTTGAGACATTTCAATAAAGTTTTGCAGTGTTTGAGAGTTAGCAACGGTGCATATTTTACGCTAAAAGCGGCGGATTTACTATAATCAGTGGCGTGCAGGCAGGATAATCGTTGCACAATTTGAAAGAAAAAAATGCGGTACACCACTGTTTCTAATCTTTCTCAATTTTTTTTGGATTGTCTGTTCCATTGGGACGAAAAAATGGCTCTCGCCTTTTTTTCCTAAGACTAGTCGTTTTCGAGTAAAAAAATAAGGAAAGCATTGTTGTGCTCCATGATGTAATAACCAGTGTTCATGAATGAGTCTCGTGGCAAACTCATAATAAACCTATAAAGAAACTAAAGTTGTTTCATTACTTTTAATTATTTTTAAACTGTCTTAACAATGGACAACAAAAAAATTATTTAAAATATTTTGTCTAATACTACGGCTTCAGCCTTAAAAAAAAAGAATATTCGTATGAAGGTATGAATATGTATTTTATTATCCAGTTGCCTGTTTGGTAGTGAAATTGTTGACATTTCACTTATCACCGTATTTATCTTGGTGTAAATCGTTTTATCAGAAGGTGGCCATTTTCAACATTTGCTTTAATTCTGTGTCAGTGGTGATTATTTTTATGATTGCTATTTGTAATTAAATAAATTTGGCTCTAGCTTCAGTTTCTACAGAAAATTCTGTGCTGGAATTTTTCTCTCATCATATCTAGATTGTCTGTAACTTTTCACTTTTTGTATGGTTTCTGATAACATCCTTACACAATCTGACAAAGTTATGGTTACAGACTGCAATGGCTTCGAGACTGAATTTATTTCCAATAAAATATCATCCCAAAGAATTACACCCCACATAAAATTGTAATTTTTAACATTTTTTGCTAACCATCTTACTTTAACTTTAGTTTCTGCACCTCTCTTGACGTCTTCGATTATTTCGAATAATGCATAATAGCAAAGTTGAAATCGTGAAGGCTTAACGCATCTACTCCGCTTGACCACCTAGTCGCACTTTATCGTTTTAGAGTTGTGAAACATATTTTTTTAGCACTTCCCCACGCTTAGTAGAACCAAAAAAAGTGTAAAGTTCTTTTAGAATAAAAAAAAAAGTTGCTGTTTCTGTAGAAGGAGACGACGCATCATCAACAACTCGGTTTAAAGAATGACATGCACATAAAACGCCTTTGGATATTTTTCTAGTATTCTATTCTGTACACCCTTTCTTATTCCTTTCATATTAGCTCCGTTGTCATAGCCTTGTCCTCTAAGTCATTTTACCTCAATGCCCAACTTTTCCAAATGTGTCAGAATAAGTTCTGTCAAACCCTCTCCGGTTGAATCACTAGCTTCCAAAAAATCAATAAATAATTCTTCAATTTCATATTTATTTTGATTGGAGTTAAAAGCGAAAACTCTTATTGTTATGAGAGCTGTTCAATATGACTTACGTCTGGTGTACAATCGGCGATTATCGAAAAATATTTAGCGATTTTTGTTACTTCGACAATTTTGTTCAAAATTACATTATTCCCATCAAATTTATCAATTCATCTTGTATATTATTGCTTAAATAAGTCACAGACCATTTATCAGGCTCGCGTTGAACTCTGCTGACATGTTCTTCCATAACTGGATCAAACTCAGAAAGCAATTCTTCCTAACTTTAGGAAGTTTCCGTTATTAGGTTGAAACCAATATTCAGTTGTTCCACGAAAAGCTAAGCATTCTGAGGCCAATAGTCTAATTATTGACATAATTCGTTTTAGAACTCCTTTCCAATGCAGAATTTCCATATCGATAAGTCATTGATATTCCGCGTCAATAGTTTTCTGCTTTAATCGAATATCAAATTCTTTCCAGGCTATAAAAGCATTTCTGTAATTTACAGACTTTTCGTGCATTGTGAGGGCTCTTATAAGATTTCTCCAGTCAGAATAGCATTTTTTGGGCCAGTCACTAATAGCAGACGAATTATCACACAATATACAACAAAAGCAAATAAACAACATCATTTGTAACAGGCCAACTTCTCTCAACGACCTCACCATTGCACAACACTTTCAAATAATGCGAGGACGTAACTCTACGTCTTCCTTTATTAATAGGATACTCAAATTCTTTAATTTGATGTGGTCCCCTCTCAACCAGTATTTGAGGAGTGTCAGATGACATGGAGAAAGCATTCCATAATGCAGGATCAGAAGGAATTTCGTTTAATATCTACAGGCTGCCACTGCTACTGCTACTCGGCAATGTGTGTAATTGATATTTGACTAAAGGTTGAACAGAAATAGGAAACATATATTAGGGTAGACAAACAGGTGTTCTGCCGAAACTGGCGTAACCAATTGTTGATGAAAAAATGACACTAGTTAGTAATTAATTACTAACGGTACACGCTGCAATAAAAGACTTCTTTGTTTGGTATTTGGAAACTCGAGACCTAAATGTAGAGTTTGTTACGGACGAATGCATATTTTTAAAATTAGGATGTCGTGCTATAAATTAATATGAAACTGTTCAAACGTAAATTAATGTTTCTTGTTTTTTATCACTTTTCAAAGTCGGGAATAGACATGTTTAGTGAAAACCAGAGCCGGATGCGTTGATTTGTTTTAATTAGGAAGTCCCATTGTAAACAGTTTGTCTTTAAAATATTTTGAGCGTGTACATTTTCTTTTGAATTAGCCAACACTAATTTGTCTTTTCTTTCAGGTGTGTTTTTTTAATATCAATCTATAAAGAACAGTCACCCTTTTTGAAGTTAAACCGTGTAAGTTAACGATTTGTGTCTGTCATCAATTAAAGGAATATATTCCAGTATAAGTAGGTATTTTTATGTAAGTTAAGGCTGGCAGTAAATAATTCTACAAGCCCATATAGCCTATTAAAAAGCGAGCATTGCCCTGCAAAGGTATCTTATTTGCACGCGGGCTCATTAAGCTGAAATCTGCAAAAGTAAAAGACAGTACAGGGCTTCCTCACACTTGTACTTGTATGAATTAGCATTGTTGTTTGTTGTTTATATGTATATTTGTGTAGAGGTAGTCTGGTTATTAATTGTAAAAGGAAATTTCCAAGTTGGTACACTTCCCCGGGTCCAGATAACCATTGAACACCTCGAATTTTATTTTTATTGTTGTATAGATGGGTGTGTAACCTGAGAAAGGGGCGCTGTATTTTTCTAACGCACTCAAATTTATATATCGGTCACGATGTTATGATCTATTTATAACACCCTTGTAAGGCCTTCTTTTAATGAGTTTCTTGTCAGTTTGTTAAGTAGAATTATTTGACTACAAACTAGTTTCTCTTTATATGTAATTTCTTGCAACTGTACCTATGTATTTTATGCTTTAGTAGTGTAAATTCCTTGGCTATTTTATTTTGCACTTACCTTTACCTTATTAGCACCTGTGCAATTTTACTGTTGTATTTTATATGTGCCTTATTGTTTTATATGCTTATTTATCTAAAGACTAGCATAACTTGTTTTAAAAGGGCCACATGTTTTATTCTGAGTATTTATAACGCAATTGTGGGTTTGACTACATGGGTTTTTTTGTTACTGTGTTGATGTATAAGTATACTACTTTTTATTAATCTTTCTCTTAATGTTATAATTTTGTACGAACTTTAAGCTGATTTAATGGTATTTTGTTATAAATTTTACCCTTTTATTATTTTTTTTGTGTTATTTGATTTATTAATGTACCTGTGCAATTACTTATTTATGAATAAAGTAGGTTTTATTGGTGGTTCTTTTGCACAATAGTACATTAACGGATTGAACCATCATTGCGCAAAGCTCGTTAATTTTAATTTGAATAGCTTCATTGCTTACCTGCCCCACATGATGCAACACTTACCTCATCTATCCTATCTCAGTCAAATAGCACAACGTACCTACCACTAGACGGCCACTTCGTTTGATCAGATTTGAGGTTTTCGAGGCATTAAAGACCAGACAAATAAATTCTAATCTTTTAATCATTGCCAGGAAAGTCCATGTAAGGCAAGCAATTAATTGGAGTAATAGTAACGTTATTGTGAGTTGCGATTATTTTGTTCCTGAATTTGCATTCTTGCAAATAAGTTTAAATTACACTTTTCGAGATAGTTTACTAAGAGTATGTACAGATCTTTAAAAGGCTGTGGTGCTGTGCCTATTATCTGTACTTGCAGACAGCTATGTTTTTCCATTTAGATAATACAAGTTTTTTTTAATTTTTTTTGTTTTGTTTTTTTTAAGCCAATTGCCTTAATGAAAATAGTGAGTTGTTAGATATACAACCGACATTTCTGATTTTTAACTAATTGTTAAGGTTGTCAGTAATTGGGATTTCAACAGAACCCTAAAAATTTCTTTTTGTTTCTTTTAATGCTAATTACACTAAGTGTCAAATTTTACTTGTTAGGATGAGAGATATATATTTTTTCTTCTTTTGCTAAAATTTGCAATTGTACTATTTAAATTAAACAGTGATACCTGTCGAACGGCAGGTTAATGAAATGTACAACCCTTGCTTTTAGGTTAATATTATTATTGACGGTTAGAGTTGCGTACCTGTAACTAAGATAATACTAATTTTTGTTTGTTTATGCCCATAATTATGGACCAATCGGAAGTTATTCTTACGTAAATTTGATCAGTTTGCGTAATCGTACCATTTGTCGGGCGAGGATTACTTGAGAGCAGCAAAAACGTGCCTAGAAGCCGGTGCTCAAAGTTAGGTGTTGATAAATGAGGCCGATTGGCGAGATACGGTTCGTTTAAGAGAAACTTTTTGGCGTATTTTTGGTCACCCGAGAAACAGGTCATTGAACGCAATAAACTCTATAACATGCGTTATCCCACAGAAGGAAGGTTGTCGTTAGCCGAATATTTTCTGAAACAAATTAATGACTATCGCCTTTTCGACCCTCCCATCTCTGAGGAAGTTATATTGTACGAAATTATGCGTCAATGTCCCCTTGCCACCCAATCATTATGGGAGCTTGAATGGAGTTCTTTCCTTTTTAAAACGATTATCGGATATTGAAGCAAATAAACGGAGAAATGATGTTCCGCGAGTTCCGGCTGTAAATGTTGATAGGGAGTTACCGGCGTCGTTACCTCCTTCTAACGTACCTCCGCCATTTTGGATCCCTTATGCGACCCCTACTCGTTCTTCGGGAAACGACCTTGGGGGAAACTAGTTTTTTTTTCAAGAGCTAGGGATGTGATTTTAGGGCCCGAATTACGACAGTTGATGATCTTTTGCTTGTCGCTGAATCGTTTTGTGGTCATATACAACATCTCCGGAAACTTTTTGGTTCGATTTAAGGAGGCCAATATGACCATAAATAATATAAAAACCGATTTTTTTTATTGCTCGAAGTAAAAGTTTTGGGACATTATAGGTACTAGGGGCGTTAAATCTGATCACGAGAAATTATCTTCAGTACAACGGTTGCCTAGGGCATGGAATTCGAGTCACTTTTTCATGTGTTATGAGAGAACTAAGCAGGTTGCTTAGAGTCCAGAAAACAAATACCAAAGTTTCTCACCCTACATTCCGGCCCCTACCGTATTATAGCCAAACCCTACCCTAACGTGTACCGTTTGTTGGATGAAGGGAGGGATTCTATAAAGGGGAATTAAAACATTACTAAACTGAAGTTTTATCATAGGCCCGAATCCTAGGAATATCTACCGGTGTGCCAAGGCACCTTACGTGAACCAGAAATAAGTAGAAGCCTGGTTGTATATACCCATTTTTTTTATTACTTTTTTTGTTCTTATTTTTGTTTCTATTCTTATGATTCATACTATTTTATGCATTTATTGCTTATTCATATTCTCTAATTGTTTATTGAGCATGTTGTCTAATAAACGTTTAGGTTGCCTAGTTAAGCTGGTTACTAATTAAGTTTTGTTTTAGTACTAATGGCTCTAGCTCATGGCAGAAAGTAGCAAATGACTACGATCCGAAGGGAAGGATGTTGAAAACTCTCCGGATGTTTCCGAGCGGACATCGTCGAGCGGGACCTTTTGTAGGTAGCGGACCGCGAAACTTTTATTATTGTAAGAAACGTTTACCAAATCGCCACTGTTTCCGCGATAGAAAAGATAATTAGTGGATTTTTAATATCTTTGTAAAACGTCGTAATTTGCTAATGTTTGCGGAATATTTTATTTTACCGGTTACGTGAGAAATGTAGGAATGTATGTAATTGATATTTGAGTAAAAGTTGAACAGAAAAAGGAGATATATGCTAGGGTAGTGAAACAGGTGTTCTGCCGAAACTGGTGTGACGAATTGTTGGTGTAAAAATGTCACTAGTTAGTAATTAATTACAAACTCGAGAGCTAAATGTAGGATTTGTTACGGACGAATGCATATTTTTAAAATTAAGATGTCGTGCAATAATTAATACGAAACTGTTCCAACGCAAATTAATGTTTCTTGTTTTTTTATCACTTTTCAATTTACGCGAATAGACACGTTTAGTGGAAACCAGAAGGGAATGCAGTTGCGGTTGAAATGTTGATTGAGCCAAACGCGTTGATTTGTAAACAGTTTGTACTTAAAGGATTTCTTTTGAATTAGCCAACACTAATTTGTCTTTTCTTCCGGGTGTGTTTTTTAAATATTAATCTATAAAGAACAGTCACCCTTTTTGAAGTTAAACCGCGTAGGTTACGATTTGTGTCTGTCATCAATTAAAGGCACATATTCCAGTATAAGTAGGTATTTTCATATAAATTAAGGCTGGCAGCAAGTAATTCTACAAGCCTATATAACCTATTAAAAAGCGAGCATTGCCTTGCAAAGGTATCTTATTCGCACGCGGGCTCATTAAGCTGAATCTGCTAAAATAAAAGACAGTACAGGTCTCCCTCACTCTTGTATTTGCATGAATTAGCATTGTTGTTTGTTGTTCATATTTATATTTGTGTAGAGGTGGGCTGGTGAACGAGTACATGATAACCATTAAATACCTCGAATTTTATTTTTATTGTTTTTATGGTTGTATAGATTAATGTGTAAGCTGAGAAAGTGAAGCTATATTTTTCTTTATATGTAATTTTTTGCAACTGTACCTATGTATTTTATGTTTTAGTAGTCACTAAACAATTGTGTACGTGTAAATTCCTTGGCTATTTTCTTTTTACTTGCCTTTACCTGTGCAATTTTACTGATGTTGTATTTTATATGTACCGTGATTTGCCTTATCGTTTTATGTGCTTACTTACCTAAATACCGGCATGATTGGTTTTAAAGGGCCACATGTTTGGTATTACGATTTTTATTCTGAGTATTTCTAACACAATTGTGGGTGTGACTACATATTTTTTTTATTTTGTTGATGTAACTAAACTACTTTGTATTTGTATGAATTAGCATTGTTGTTTACATTTATGTTTGTGTAGAGGTGGGCTGGTTATTAATTGTAAAAGGAAATTTCCAAGTTGGTACACTCTCCCGGGTCCAGATAACCATTGAACACCTCGAATTTTATTTTTATTGTTGTATAGATGGGTGTGTAACCTGAGAAAGGGCGCTGTGTTTTTCTAACGCACTCAAATTTATATATCGGTCACGATGTTATGATCTATTTATAACTTACCCTTGTAAGGCTTTGTTTAATGAGTTTTTTTGTCAGTTTGTTAAGTAGAATTATTTGACTGCGAACTAATTTCTCTTTATATATAATTTCTTGCAACTGTACCTATGTATTTTATGCTTTAGTAGTCACTAAACAATTATGTACGTGTAAATTCCTTGGCTATTTTCTTTTGTACTTGCCTTTACCTTATTAGCATCTGTGCAATTTTACTGATGTTGTATTTTATATGTGCCTTATTGTTTTATATGCTTATTTACTTAAAGAGCGGCATAATTCGTTTTAAAAGGGCCACGTGTTTGGTATTACTATTTTTATTCTGAGTATTTATAACGCAATTGTGGGTTTGACTACATGGCTTTTTGTTACTGTGTTGATGTGTAACTAAACTACTTTTTATTTATTTTTCTCTTAACGTTATAATTTTGTACGCATTTTAACAATGATTTAATGGTGTTTTGTTATATATTTAACCAACTCATTGTTTTTTTTTAGTTATTTGTTTTATTGATGTACTTGTACAATTACTTATTTACGAATAAAGTAGGTTTTATTGGTGGTTCTTCCCCACAATAGTACATTAACGGGTTGAACCATCATTGTGCAAAGCTCGTTAATTTTAATTTGAGTAGTTTCATTGTTTACCTGCCCCACATGATGCAACACTTACCTCATCCAGCCTATCTCAGTCAAATAGCACAACGTACCCACCACTAGACGGCCACTTCGTTTGATCAGATTTGAGGTTTGCGAGTAATTAAATATCAGATTTGCAAATAAATACTAATCTTTTAATCAAGCAATTAATTTGGATAATACTAACATTATTGTCAGTAAAGTCAAGATAAATCACTTATCGATTGTTTTGTTCTTGAATGTGCATTCTTGCCAATAAGTTCAAATTACACTTTTTCAGATAGGGTGCCTGGGGGACGCTACAATAACAATAATAATAATAATAATAATAAATAATAACAAATAATAATAATAACAAAGACCAATATAAAAAAGGGCTAAGTTAGTAAAGATTTTTAATTAATGATTGGTTCACATTGTATTTTGATTTCTCTGCTTATGCGGCCCCTTTACTATGCCTCGTGATGCGGCCGCCCCTCTGCATCATGGCACGGTGCGGCACTGGCAACATGCCAAGTTCGGGTCGGTTGTAAAGCTTGGTTAATAAAACGTCATACAGATGAAATACTTGGTAAGTAGCAAAATAGTTTCTTAGCCCAATAATTCGCAATGGAAAGCTAAAGCCGATTTTTGGTCTTACACTATACAATTACGCTTGATAATTTGCTTTCCTTCCACTAGGATCTTTATTAGATACTGGTTTTCCATTTATAGCAAATTATTTATTGGTAATGTTCATACAATCCTTCTGACCTGAATTAGGCACGCTGAATATTCGTCACAACGCAGTCCGTGTACCCATTGCAGTATTCTTAATTCATTCTCTTTAATTTTCATTTTAGTGAACTGAAAACACTTATTATCTGATGTTTAATCTCAATTAATACACAGTCGGTCTCAAATAAAACGAAACTATTTTAAAGTAGTAATTCCTGGTGATGCCATTTACTTATACAGGTATGTGAAAAATATATCTCTCATTAATTTTATGTCGAAATGTCATAACATTTGCAATCGAAACGACGCATAAATTAACATTGTGCTTTCGGCATTGGTAGGAAAATAAATTTTGAACAAAGAGCAATTATATAGTTTTGTTTTAAACTCTTAATTTGATGAAACAAGTGTATGATGGAGATTATTGATCACGTATGAGAGTGTATAACTGACAACGACGATTTAAGAAAAATCGTACTGATATATATGACGACGAACATCCTGAGGCAAAAAAAATCTGTGGTTACTAAAGATAACATCGAAAATTTATCAGAAATGAATCATTGCGATAAATCACAATGGATTAAATAATTCCAAAGATTCCAAGCATTTTTTGTATCACACAAGCTAACATTAATAAAACTGATCGAATTCAACATCGTAAATATATGATTAGAGAGTCAAAGGAAGAATTCTATGCAACTGGCAATAAGACGTGGTGCTTTTAATATGATTTACAGACCGGGAATCAAAGATCTGAGTGAAAGTATCCAAGTGAGGAAATACCAAAAAAAAAAAAAAAACAGTTTGGTTAAGTATTTGTTTTTATAATTTGGGAGGCAAACTACACAAAACATGTATACCAACTGTAGGCACCTCATTTGGTCCAATGGGACTTCAATTCATTCTCTAAATTACCTTTACCAATGAAAGGACCGCATCATCTCGACATTGAAGCCATTCAAAAGACATCGACAGCGATCTCGAACGACATCACTAACGATCAACTTAAACTTTCATTTGACATGTTAATTAACCATGCAGAACGTTGTATTGAAGTCAAAGAAGACAGAAATTAACGAATTTTACTAAAATAATAAGGTTTTGTTTGGATTTTAAACAAGTGCCGTTTTTTGGAGTTGGAACTTGTATTTAATTTTCCTTACTTATTTCATTTGGAATTTTTTTTTTTGCCTTAAAATGTGCTTAAGGTGGAAGGTATTGCATTTGATACAAATTTTTATAACATTTGTAAAAATATTTTAAAAATAAACGATTTATCCAACATAATTTAGCTAATTAATTATTCAATAATTAAACTATTCATAATTATCTCTAGTTTAAAACTAATTGCAATCAATTAATTATCAACGCTTATTAATAGGTTATTTTGCATATTGTGAACGTAAATCCGGTTGTGTGGCATTAATATAATTGGTTTCGTGAATGATGTTGATGCAAACGGGCTTTAAGACTTTCCAACTTGTGCGTGTAATACGCAAGATCTTACAGTTATTTGTTATCTTACAATTAGTGTCAGTTAACTCTAAAATTGCAAGCTAAGGGTGACGCGCATTCAAATAAAAAAAAACTGTTTAATTCACTTGCATTTAATTAAACTTAGTGCTTTATTTGAATTCGCTTAAGAAACTCCACATTTAGCGATGGCAATTAAAATAAATTTACAAATTTTTTGTCAAAAATTATACCAAACCCTAGCATTCATTGTCATTATTTTTAAGAGATTTAAACAACTTTCTTTTTTGTAGGTGAAATAAATATTGCTAATTAACGAATTATGAGTTTTATAAAAGTTTTACCTTAACATTTTGCTTTAAAGAAGCAATTTTTAATCAGTAACATGATTTTATTTTATTTTTTTTGCAAAAAAAAACATTTTTGTTTTATTGTTAGCATTGAATAGTGATTTGTATTATTAGTGCACCCGGCGTTAATGAAAAAGCCCATCCTCGAACTAGTTTTAAAAATGCACATAAATTTCCCATTAAATGCAAAACTGGTTAGGTAGATTTTCTATTGTTTTGTTGCACAAAGCAAGTCCAAGCCCGCTCTGGGCGCGATATAGAGCCAATAAATTGAAAAGGATTCGTTAAATTACAATACAAAAAAATTAGTTTTTTCATAAAAGTTTTAGGATTCAATTTCCCATAAGTGGTCATTATACTTCATTTTGAGATTTCCCAAAAAAACCTAAATTTACATTTCTATCGTTTCCGGTTTGTTAAAAAAGCATTTGGGATTTGCGTAAATTAAATAATGCCACCCTATCTATGGGAAAATTTACGCCAAGTAACCAGTTTTTATTTTAGCAATTATAACGTTTTTCAATTCAATTCACATATTTATCTTATCAAATTATCTAGGATGTAATCAAAATCAATCAATGTAGAAAGTGTAAGAATGTATTTTCCTATTATTCTGGGATATTCGGCATATCTTATTTTTAGTATAATTACGATTATTGCATAAAGGTTAAGCCGGAAATCAATTAATTTGCAATATCATTCAAGTAATTACATGTAATTATTACAAGTAAAAATAGAATTTAAAATTGCTTTGTGAAAATAGGGTATAAATAGGAGAAAGTATAATTATTAAACATTCAGTTATAATCCGTCTTGACTTTATCGTAACTATATTGTGACGCTTGATTTTAATAAGAAAAAAATCCCGTCGCTTAAGGCAAACGGAGTTCGTTACAGCAAAAAAGAATTATTCTAGTTTCAATAAATGAAGTGTCCTGTCGATGTAACCTATCGGTAAGTAATTCTGTTACGTATGTATACTACATAGTTCGGTCATATTATTTTTGCGTGCATTTTTTGCACGTTTTTTAACTGGACTTGTATAAGACTACTTTTATTTGTAATTTTAGAGAAGACAAGTAAGAATATCGATATGAAGACGGCGGCGAAAGATCACTGTTAACTCCATTCGATGTATATGTATTGTAAGATGTGCTTTTACCTTCAATTAATATTTTATACCCGGAAGAGGAACGTGATGGACCGATCACTTCTGTCAGAGACAATAGCGGTTTCCACACCGCGTTATTTTATGGATTGGTGCGCATATAATACTGGAAATATAGAATTGCTGCGTTGGTCTAGTAAATCTCCAGATTTAAATCCAATCGAGAACCTTTGGGCCGTTATGGTAAGGAATTGGAACGATCACAACTGCAATTGCATTCGCAAAAGGGCTGTTGATCCTTTAATGCTACATGTTCGTAGCATTTGGGAAAGTTTTGTTTTGAAAACCTTTGCCAAATTCTAACGGGCAGCATGCGTCGAAGAATTCAGGCTTGTATCGGAAATGAAGGATTTTATATTAATTATTATACTATAATTGGTATATAATTTAAAAAATCCATTTCTTTTACCTTATATATTTATTATTTATTATTAGTAAACAGGAAACACATGTAACAAAATATCTAATCATAGTTTAAAAACGTAGAACTCTATGTTCTAGGGTATACATATGACACATCTTCTATCTTAAATGAGAGATAAATACATGTACAAGTATGAAATAGAGTTTTACATTTAAGTTCTTTACATAAAAATCTAACTGGAGATAAATCACCACAGACGGCTTATAAATGTAGTGGAACAATAGGCACTGAATATTTTATCAATGTAAACTGACAGTTAAAGAAATTAATTAACAATGGTTGACAGTTATTAAGTATAAGTTATACACATGCTATATATGAATATTGGATTTGTAAGTGAGTAAAACTTGTACATACAATTGGTTCGCGTAACCAAATCTCAATATTTTAACTAACCTACAACTGGCACGAACAATCAAATAGTTCAACTGAAACCACTATATTTATGTTACATAATGAGTTTTCATAACTTTATTGTCTCGACAATCGTCAAATGAAGGTAATTGTAGACTAACTTATTACGATGCAACCGAAGAGATAGATTTCAACCATAGGTAAGTCAGTAGTAGGCAGTTGATTAAGTTTAAATTTGCAATAAGTAATAATGAAGGTAACCATGCAATTGCAGTAATATCTGCAGAAGTTATTTTGCAAACTAATCAGACGTAATCAATCGTATAGAAAAATGTACAGGTCATGAAAAGAAAAATCGTCAAGCAGTTGAAAATATAAGGTTAATACGTATTTAAAAAATTGTATTAAGTTAACCTACTCCCCACGTTGAAAACTCTCCTTGGAAAAGAAATATTTAGTTGTCCTCATTCAGTATAAATAGTGCGTTGGATTATATCCCAACTAATTTGGGTTGTTTAATTAATATTACACGTAGAAAAGGCCTAAGCACGTGTCTTTCAATTAACAGGGTTTTGGAAGAATATCTTCTCAAATGAGATTCTACCTATTACCGCTAGATAGAGTACATTCAAATGAAATTTTGAGTGTTTTAATCATATTTTATACTGTGCTTTAGTGAATTATTACATATTAACTTGAACTGTTTATTTAGAATTGTACATCACACGATAATATAGGTCTAAAACCATTCATAGTCGTTTATCAGCTAGTGTTACACAAATAGGATAGCGACATTACAAATACAGACCACCTCGCCTTCGACAAATGAGTTATTACTCCATTGCCTATTAATTAATATAATTTACAATTAACTAGATAAGCAGTTGTGCTAGTTTACAATAGTTTTTGAGTTAGTAGTATGTGAAACTCGAAATTCGGTCAACCCATTTTTTATATGCGTTGATGTGTGGGGAACCAAAGGTCCAGTACCTCTCCTTAAGTGAACATATCAATCGCAGAAGCTAGCATTCGCTGCATATATTTATTTTGAAATTTAATGTGCTTTAAATTGACACCACCGTATCAGGCATTGCTTGTTTTTATATAGTTTTTGCACATTTTTTTTTCTTTTACGATTATTTGTTATAATACCAAAAGAAATTTTTGTATACGCCAGCTTGACGTTTATTACCTATTTTAACGTTTTATGAAACAACAGCGAGTACTCTAGATGATTGTTAAGTAAGAACACCATTCCACAAGGCGAGCTAGTTAGGTAACACTCATTTCATCGGTATACGGGCTAATAATGCCACTGCGCGTTCGGCCCATAAGAAGTATGCTTTAAACCACACAACTTTGCTCCAATAATATTAATATTTCTAATTATTAGTTCTATTGTTTGAAATATGCAGTCAAAGGCGTTATTACCAAACATAAATCGTTACCTATACACTCATATCAGATATGTAAATAATTAAAGTACAAGTCGACCGCAGATGATAGCAACTCCTAATTCTGTTTGTCTGGTACATAGCTATATTTTGCGAATCGTCTGTGTCCTGCCACAGTTTCAAAATTCCAGTCAAACCACGTTTCTGGTCGTGTTTGTTTGGTCGGGGATAACCTGAGAGCCCAATAAATATGATTCTTAGTAATATACCATCACAAACTACCTTTAGCAAGTCCTTCCCTCGCTCTACTAATTCTGCATTAATGTAATTTTTGTGAGATAATTCATGGCCCGACTTGTACCGATAGTTTTGTTTTTGATCTATTCCACCATTAAAACACGATTAAAACGGAACCACAAAACTTTTTCAAAGGAAATGTATGCAACACATATCTGGTATGGAACACTGCACAATCTTCCAACTTGGAAAATGGAAAATAAAATGAAATGAAATAATTTTAATAACAATTTTTTTTAGGATAACTATGCAACCTTTTTTATAATAATTTCATTACAAAATAGGCAACATTGTAAATAAAAATAATAATTTATGTCAGAATAACGTTTAAAGCTTCATGTCAGAGATTCATAAACATAAATACATGTAAACTCCACAGCCGTAAGATATCAATAACATAGTTTAACCACTTTCATTCATGTTTAATTAATTTTTATACTTACCTTGCGTTATATTAAGAAACTTTATAAAGATGAGGTATTTAAAGATAAACATTCTTTAAAAAATGCGTCTACACTTTTTCTTATAAAATTAATAGTTATCCAGATATTGAAAAAATTTGAACTAACACTTAAATTCTACCTCAGGAATTTTTTGCCGCTAAATTACTGGTCGTATCAAAAAATTGCATAGAAAACAGTTAATAAATATGTTTAAGACCTATATCTAGGTATTTTTATATATTTGAAATATGCAGCTGTTTTAGAAATATTCGATAAAAACAAATAACTGACACTAATATACCCCCTCTGCACCGCTGGATTATTCCCGTAATCTAATCAGCTCAAAACCCAATAAAAACAAGCTTAAATGCAAGCTTTTTAGTACGCAGTTCGTTCTGGAGTATAATGGATACTAACATACATCCACACACACAGAGACACACATCGAGACAACATGGCCGATCTTGGCGAAACGTGGCCAAAAGATATAAAATGAGCTACTAGGTCGGTTTAGCGATAGCAAAATAAAATTCGATTGTATAACCTTCTATACCTGCACATGTACATGTAGGTTGGAAGGAATAAATTTGAACTGACACTCAAATTATCCTCTAAGAATTTTTTCCGGCTAAATAACGTGTCGTACCAAAAAATTGTGTAGCCTAGCGATACGTTTAAGGTATATATACAGGTATTTTGAAACGATTGAAATATGCAGCAGTATCAGAAATATTTGATGAAAACTAAATACTGCCCCTAATTAACCACACTGCCCGCCGCAGGACTTGTCACAAAATCCAATCAGCTACAAGCGAAATGAAAACAAGCCCAAATATAAAATATTTCCGCACGTAGGTGTTTTTGTTACTAACACTCATCCACACAGACACACACACACACACACACACACACACACACACACACACACACACACACACACACACACACACACACACACACACACACACACACACACACACACACACACACACACACACACACAAACACACTCACACATCCACACGTACACGCACACACACACATGCACACAACCACACACGCACACACGCACACACACCCGCGCACACACGCACACACGCGCACGCAGATCCGCACACAGGCACATACGCACACACGTGCAAACGCACACACGAATACACGACACACGCACATACGCACATACGCACACACGCACACATGCACACACGACACACGCACTCACGCACACACGCACTCACGCACACGTCCACACACGCACACACGCTCACACGCACACCCGTACACACCTACACACGCACACAAACATAGACCCACACACGTGCACCCACGCACACACACGCACGTACACGCGCACGTGCACAAGCGCACACACGCACACACCCACACACGCACACACGCACTCATGCCACACTTACACTGCACACGACACACACACACATACATTCAAACACTCAAACGCACAAACACACAAACACACAAACACACAAACATACAAGCACACTAACACACAAGCACACAAAACACAAGCACACAAAAACACTGACACACAAACACCCAAACACACAAACACACAAACACACAAACACAAACGCACAAACACAAACACACAAACACATAAATACACAAGCACTCAAACACACTAACACACAAACACACAAACACAAACACAAACACATAAACACACAAACACGCACACCCACACAGACACTGTACACACGCACACACGCACACACACGCACACACACGCAGACGCACACACGCACACACGCGCACACGCACACTCTCACACACACATGCACACAAGCATTCAATCACGCACACACGCATGCAAAACACACACATCCACACGCACACACACACACACACACAGCACACACATACAGACACAAACACACACACAGTCACACACACACAGTCACACACAGTCACACACACACATACACACACACACACACACACACACACACACACACACACACACACACACACACACACAACACACACAACAACACCAACACACACACAAACACAACACAAACACACAACACAACACACACACACAACACACACACACCACACACACAACAAACACACAAAACAACACAAACACACAACACACAAACACACAAACACACAACACACACAAACACACAAACACACAACACCAAACACACAACACACAAACACACACACAACACACACAACACACACACACACACACAACACACAACACACAACACACACACAACACACAACACAACACAACAACACAACACACACACAACACGCAACACACACACAACACATCAAACACACAACACACACAACACACAACACACTACAACACATCAAACACACACACACACACACCACACACACACACACACACACACACACCACACACATACGCACACACCACGCAACACACGCACACACCACACACACACACACACACATCACACCACACACACACACACACTACACACCACACACACACTCACATCACACGTCCACACACCACTCACACCACACACCACACACACACCACACACCACCCCACCCACCCACCCACACACCACACACCCACACCTCACACCCACCTCACACTCACACTCCACACTCACAACCCACACCTCACACTCACACCCACACCACACACCCACACCGCACACCACACACCACACACCACACCACACACACACACACCACACTCACACTCCACACCACTCACACACCTCACACCTACACCCACACCTCACACACCTCACACCTCACACTCACACCACACACTCACACACCTCACACACTCCACACTCACACACTCCACACACTCACACCACACTCACACACTCACACACTCACACACTCACACCTCACACACTCACACCACCACACTCACACACACTCACACACTCACACCACACTCCACACACTCACACACTCACACACTCACACACTCACACACTCACACACTCACACACTCACACACTCACACACTCACACACCACACACTCCACACCACTCCACACACTCACACACTCACACACTCACACACTACACACTCACACACTCACACACTCACACACTCACACACTCACACACTCACACACTCACACACCTCACACACTCACACACTCACACACTCACACTCACACACTCACACCTCACACACTCACACCTCACACCTCACACACTCACACACTCACACACTACACACTCACACACCACACACTCACACACCTCACACACCACACACACCCACACACTCCACACACTCCCACACACTCACACCTCACACCACCACACACTCACCACACTCACACCACTCACACTCACACCACACCTCCCACACACTCACACACTCACCACACCTCACACACTCCCCACACCTCACCCTCACACACTCACACACCTCACACACTCCACACTCACACACTCACACACTCACACACCTCACACACCTCACACACCTCCACACCTCACACACTCACCACTCACACACCACACTCACACCTCACACACTCACACACCTCACACACTACTCACACACTCACACACTCACACACCTCACACTCCACACTCACACACTCCACACACTCACACACTCACACACTCACACCTCACACCTCACACCTCACACCTCCACCTCACACCTCACACGCTCACACACTCACACCACCCACACACTCACACCTCACACACTCCACACCTCACCTCACACACTCACACACCTCCACCACACCTCACACACTCACACACTCACACACTCACACACACTCACACACTCCACACACTCACACTCCACACACTCACACCTCCACACTCCACACACTCACACCTCCACACTCCCTCACACCTCACACACTCACACCTCACACACCTCACACACTCCACACCACACACTCCACCTCACACCTCACACACTCACACCACCTCACACACTCACACACTCACACACTCACACACTCACACACTCACACACTCCACTCACACTCACACACTCACACACTCACACTCACACTCACACACTCACACCTCACACACTCACACCACTCACACACTCACACACTCACACACTCCACACACTCACACACTCCACACTCACACACCACACACTCACACACTCCACCCACACTCACACACCTCACACACTCACCACTCACACACCACACTCACACTCACACACTCACACACTCACACCTCACACACTCACACCCACACTCACACACTCACACCTCACACCTCACACCACCTCACACACTCACACACTCACACCACTCACACTCACACTCACACACTCACACACACTCACACACTCACACACCTCACACCTCACACTCACACACTCACACACTCACACACTCACACACTCACACACTCACACCTCACACACTCACACCACCACACTCACACACTCACACCTCACACACTCCACACACATCACACACCTCACACACCTCACACACCTCACACACTCACACCTCACACACTCACCTCACACCTCACACACTCACACCACTCACACACTCACACACTCACACACTCACACCTCACCACACTCACACACTCACACTCACACTCACACTCACCACCACACTCCACACCTCCACACTCACACACACTCACACACCTCACACCTCACACACTCACACACTCACACACTCACACACAACTCCACACACACCTCACACCTCACACCTCACACACTCACACACTCACACACTCACACCACCTCACACACTCACACACTCACACACTCACACACACACCTCACACACACCACACACTCACACCTCACACACTCACACTCACACCTCACACACTCACACACTCACACACCCACACACTCACATACTCACACACTCACACACTCACACTCACACACTCACACACACTCACACTCTCACACCACACACCACACACTCACACACCCACACCTCACACCACCACACCTCACACACTCCACACACTCACACACTCACACCCACACTCACACACCACACACTCACACCTCACCCCACACTCACACTCACACACCACCACACTCACACACTCACACTCACACTCACCCACACACTCACACACACACACTCACACCCACACTCACACCTCACACACCACACACTCACCTCCACACTCACACACTCACACACCTCACACTCCACACCCACACCACACACCTCACACACCACCACCACACACCACACACTCACACACTCACACACTCACACTCACACACTCACACACTCCCACACTCACACACTCACACACACACACACTCACACTCACACACTCACACACTCACACACTCACACACTCACACCACACTCACACACTCACCACTCACCACTCACACACTCACACACCACACCCACACCACACTCACACACCACACCCACCACACCACCACACACCACACCACACCCACACCACACACTCACACCCACACACCACACACACACACACACACACACACTCACACACCAACCACACCACACACTCACACCCCACACCACACACCACCCACACACACACACACACACACACTCACACCACACACTCACACACCACACCTCCACACTCACACACACTCACACACTCACACCTCACACACCCACTCACACTCACACACTCCACACACCTCACACACCTCACACACCACACACTCACACACCTCACACACTCACACACTCACACACTCACACACTCACACCCCACACTCACACACTCACACCTCACACACCTCACACACTCACTCACACCTCACACACTCCACACACTCACACACCACACACTCACACCCCACACTCACACCTCACACACTCACACTCACACACCCTCACCACACACTCCACACTCACACACCACACACACCACACTCACCACACACTCACACACTCACACACTCACACACTCCACACCCACACACCACACACTCCACACCTCCACACACTCCACACACTCACACACTCACACTCACACCCACACACTCCACACACTCACACACCTCACACACCACACTCACACCACCTCACACTCACACCCACACACTCACACACTCACACACTCACCACCCACACTCACACACTCACCACACTCACACCACCCACACACTCCACACACTCACACTCACACCTCACACACCTCACACACCACACACTCCACACACCCACACACTCCACACACTCACACACTCCACACACTCACACACTCACACCTCACACACCCACACACTCACACACTCACACACTCACACCTCACACCACCCACACACTCCACACACCCACACCTCACACCACTCACACCTCACCACACTCACACACTCCACCACACCCACCTCCACACTCCACACACTCACACACTCACACCACACTCACACCACACACTCACACACTCACACTCACACACACACTCACACACTCACCCACACACTCACACACTCACCACACTCACACACCACACACCTCACACACTCACACTCACACACTCACACTCACACTCACCCACACTCACACACTCACACACTCACACACCTCACACCTCACACCTCACACACTCACACACTCACACACTCACACTCACACACTCACACCTCACACACTCACACACTCACACACTCACACCACCACACACACACCACATCACCACACCACACACTCACACCACACACCTCACACACCACACACCTCACACACTCACACTCCACACTCACACACACTCACTCACACACTCACACACTCACACCTCACACACTCACACCTCACACACTCACACCACTCACACACTCACACACCACACATCACTCACACACTCACACACCTCACACCACCACCCACACTCACACACCTCACACTCACCTCACACACTCACACACCACACTCACACCACACACTCACACACTCACACACTCACACACTACACACTCACACACTCACACACTCACACACTCACACTCACACTCACACACTCACACACTCACACACTCCACACTCACACACTCACTACACTCACACACTCACACTACCTCACACACTACACACACTCACACCCACACCTCACACACTCACACACTCACACACCACACCACACACTCACACACTCACACACTCACACACTCACACACTCACACACACACTCACACACTACACACTCACATCACACTACACACTCACACACTCACACACTCACACACCCACACTCACACTCACACACACTCACACTCACACTCCATCACACTCACACACTCACACTCATCACACATCATTCACGACACACACTCTACACACTCACACACTCACAACCACTACATCACACTCACACACACACACACTCACACACTCACACACTCACACACTCACACACTCACACACTACACATCACACACCTCACACACTCACACACTCACACACCCATCACATCTCACACACTCACACACTCACACTCACACACTCACACACTCCACTCACACACTCACACCACCACTCCACCTCACACACTCACACACCACCTCACTTTACCTCACACCTCACACTCACACCACACACCACACACACTCACACTCACACACTCACACACTCACACACTCACACACTCACACACTCACACATCACACCACATCACACACTCATCACCACACCACCACACTCACACTCACACACATCACACACTCACACTCACACTCACACCATCACACATCACACTCACACACTCACACTCACCACCACTCACACACTCACACACTCACACACTCACACACTCACACACTACACACACTCACACACTCACACACTCACACACTCACACACCCACACACTCACCACACCTCACACACCACACTCCACACTACACACCTCCACACTCACACTCACACACCACCACACTCACACACTCACACACTCACACACTCACACACCACCACACCTCACACACTCCACACACTCCCACACACTCACACCACACTCACACCACACATCACACCTCACACACACCACCACACTCCACACCACACTCACACACTCACACACTCACACACTCACACACCCCACACACCCACTCACACTCACCACACTCCACACCACACCACACACTCACACACTCACACACTCACACTCACCACACCACACTCACACACTCACACACTCACACACTCACACACTCACACACCACACACTCCACACACCACCTCACACACTCACACCACACACTCACACACACTCACACTCACACACTCACACACCACACACTCACCACACTCACACCACCCACACTCACACACTCCACACACACTCACACACTCACACACTCACACTCACTCACACACTCACACCCACCTCACCCACACTCCACACACACACACTCCACACTCACACACCACACACACACCTCACACACCACACCCACACCACACCACACCACACGCACACGCACACGCACACGCACACGCACACGCACACGCACACACACACACACACACACACACACACACACACACACACACACACACACACACACACACACACAAACACAGAGTTATATACACACTCATACACACGCACACACACAATGCAGCAATGTAAATTATGTTTCTAGTGTACATGCAAGCCCACGTTTTTTTTTCAGAGTTACTGGTTTCACGGATACAGATTTATAATGAAAAGCTGCCTTGGCTTTGATTGATTCAATTAGTCGTTACTTTTTATTAACAAGAATTAGAAAAGTAATACGCATCACACGAAGTGAGAGGAAAGAAAAAATGTAAGTATAGAAGGGAATTATTAAATTATGTTAATTAATTTTTTAAATTAGCTGTAAAATACCACGTATTCTGAAAAAAAATTGTTGGATTGTGAGATTGAGACACACTTTTAGGTAACTGCATCAAGCCACACTTTTATATGTGGTATAAAGGTATACTATATGTAAAGAAAAATACAAAAAGTGAAATATTCGTTTATTTAAAAATAAATATGGCAACATATTTTAAATCTAACTTGTAAATCTTTGATTTATATTCATAATCTATTTTACAAGATACTACTTCACCTTTTTGGCATTAGGTACTAATCATACATTTGAATTAAAAGTTTCTGATTTATTTACATGATTTTGGGAACTATTTTTACAAGATAAAATTATTTCCTTGAAGTACAAGTGATTACTTTACCTTTTAGGATTCGGTTTCACATTTTCCTGCACATATGATATAAATGGTTTGAGGCTAATTCAATTTTTGAATGAAAATTCTCTTAAACGGATTGATTTAAAAGTATTTTTGATTTATTTATGAGCTTACTTATAAACAAAGTATAAAAAGGTGTAACTTCACTGCATCTTACTTTTAATTTTACGTTAAGCAGAATTTTCATTAAAGATATGTTTGAAGTGATTTTTTTTAATTAGTAACTTTCTAAACAACTGCGTATTATGAATTAATTCCTTAACACTTAATTTTTTTTTCAGTTGTGGTTGTACGGCTTATCTTCATGCTTTTTTTTTATATATGTGATAGAGATATTTTACGATAAATGATAAAGCATAAAAAATTAAACATTTATTTATTATAATATACAGTACCCGCCTAAAGTCTTCCCCCCCAACTGTTATGTGAACCATAAAAATGAAATTAATAAAAAAAGCTAAGGCACATATACAATGTTTTTGATGGTATTCAGTGACGTAATTATTAACATTGACATACAAGGGCAAGTAATACCTCATTTGAAAATTCGTTCCAAGTCCCTTTCAACGGCATCAATAACTTGAAACGAGATTTCAAATGAGGTATTACTTTCTATATGATCCCGTTTAAAATTATTTTACAAAATAGCCGATGTTTTGTAAAATAATTTTAAATGGAATTATATGGCAAATAATACCTCATTTGAAAGCTTGTTCTAAGTCATTTTCAACGACATCAAGAACATTAAGATATTACTACTGATGCATGAGTTTCAACCCAAAAACGCCAATTAATGGTTTGAGGTTTTTGGATTATAACTCTTCAATCAGTAATAATTTTTAAATGTGGTTGATGTCGTTGAAAAAGACTTGGAACGAGCTTTCAAATGTGGTATTACTTGCTATATGATCCTATTTAAAATTATTTTACAAGATAGCGGCTGTCCGCCATTTTTAATGATTACGTCACTGAAGACCAACAAAATGTTGTATATGTTCCTTAGTTCGGTTTCCCAAAATATAATTACACTCTAAGTTCCCTAATTTACGAAAATTAAAACCAAAAACTACTTTAAACTATGAGAAAACTACTTAGAACCTAATTATAAATAAATTAACTTAAATATCTAACTACCTAATGTTATTAACGCATTTTGTGCATTTTAATGTTCTGACGCACAATTTGCAAATTGTTGTTGGCTTCAGCTAACTCACTGGTTAAACGTTCCACTTTTGCCACTTTCAAATTTTTCTTAGTCTATGCATGTCTATAGAATGTATTGCAACCAAGTAACGCTTGATCATAAATTCTTGCAGGTCTGCAGGGTATTGCGTTTGGAAATTAGGGTCTTGAGGTATGGGTGGTGGTGATGAACCCATTGGCCTGATTGATTCCAAACCTTTCGTTCTATATTGGAGTATAGGTGGCTGCGGTGGTGTTGGAGTGAAGCTGCAACTGTGGTTGCAGGTGTGATTCTACAAAATAATTGAAACAGGTGTTAATAGATATTATCGGTAAACGTCAGTAAAATAATAAACAAAGTGCAATGTATGCGTCTGTCTGACATATTCAAAGACAATCAACTGAAGATCTTGTGAATACTATTACAACGTAATCTAAAGGTATCACTACTTTAGTGTGAGTGTGTGAGGTGTGAGTGTGTGTGGGTGTGTGGAGTGTGTGGTGTGGAGGTGTGTGAGTGTGTGAGGTGTGGTGTGTGAGTGGTGTGAGTGTGTGAGTGTGTGAGGTGTGGGTGTGAGTGGTGGTGTGGAGTGTGTGGGTGGAGTGTGTGTGGTGTGTGTGGAGGTGTGGAGTGTGTGGTGTGAGGTGTGAGGTGTGTAGTGTGAGGTAGGAGTGTGAGTGTAGAAGGTGGAGGTGTGGTGTGTTGAGTAAGTGAGGAGTGTGTGGTGATGGATAAGGTGTGAGTGTGGGTGTGAGTGGAGTGTGAGTGTGGGTGTGTGAGTGTGGAGTGTGAGTGTGTGAGGTGTGGGAGTGTGAGTGTGGTGGTGTGTGAGGTGGAGTGTGTGAGGTGAGGTGGAGTGTGTGAGGGTGTGAGTGTGGAGGTGTGAGGGTGTGTGGGGAGTGGGTGTGGGTGAGTGTGGAGTGGTGTGAGTGTGTGAGGTGTGGTGTGGGTGTGAGTGTGTAGTGTGTGGAGGTGTGAGTGTGTGTGTGAGTGTGGGGTGTGTGAGTGTGTGTGTGTGAGTGTGAGTGTGTGAGTGTGTGAGTGTGGAGGTGTGTGGTGTGTGAGTGTGGAGTGTGGTGGAGTGTGTGAGTGTGTGTGTGTGGGGTGTGAGGTGTGAGGGTGTGTGAGGTGGGGTGTGGTGTGGTAGTGTGTGTGGAGTGTGTGGAGTGTGAGTGGGTGTGGGGAGTGTGTGAGTGTGTGAGGTGTGAGTGTGTGAGTGTGTGGAGTGTGTGAGTGTGTGAGTGTGTGAGGTGTGGAGTGTGTGGGTGTGTGAGTGTGTGAGTGTGTGGAGTGTGAGTGTGTGAGTGTGGGTGGAGTGTGTGAGTGTGTGAGGTGTGGAGGTGTGTGATGGTGTGAGGTGAGTGTGTGAGTGTGGAGTGTGTGTGGTGTGTGGAGTGGTGTGGAGTGTGGGGTGTGGTGAGTGGAGTGTGTGGGTGTGAGTGTTGGGGTGTAGTGTGAGTGTGTGAGTGTGAGTGTGGTGTGTGTGTGTGTGTGTGTGTGTGTGGTGTGTGTGTGTGTGTGTGAGTGTGTGTGTGGGATTGTGTGTGGGAGTGTATGCGTGTATATGTATCTGTTGTATGTGTCTGTTTGTTAATATCCACGTTATCTCCAGAGCGAGAACACGTACGTACTTCAAGTTTTGTATTTATGCTGGGTTTTTCTGATTTAGATTTTGAGAGAAATTCAGGGGTTGTGAAGGGGTTTATTAGGGTATCTTTTGATTTTTATCATATAATTCTGAAACAGCTCTGTATTTCAAATGTGTAAAATGCCAAATACCATAAAAATAGGCCCTAAGTATACCGAACGAATTCAGAATTGCTTTTATCTGAATTAGCATTGTAGAAAATTCTTCAAGGTCAATTGAGAATTACCTACGATGCGGTAAATGTGATGTTTCGTGCTTTTCTGAGAATCCGCCCCATTAAACACTTTGGAAAACAGATTGAATAGTGTCATAATTTGAACAGTTTTAAGGAAGTCATACAAATCCCTAAGATACTTTTTAGAACCAATCACATTTGTAGCGTTATCACTATAAATTACTTGAAAGTTTACTCTCCGTGAAATAAAACGTTTCAGTTAATACTTCGGATGTTAAATTACATACGAGTTCTATATGTATGGCTTTGGTTACCATACATGTAAGAAGAGCAATATAACATTTTTGAGTTGTACCTATTTCCCAATCTGTTCCTCTACCCATAAGTATTCTAACTTGAATAGGTAATTTTGTTTTCAGTAGGTAGTAGCTTGCGCTGTAGCCGAAATAAGGTGAGAGCTTTTGGTAGATAAAGCTCAAAAACTAATAGAACTACAGCGTTGATCATTCACCTGATCGAGAACTTAATTCTCTAAGGTGTGATTTTGCATTATCTGAGAGTGACCGACATATAAGGAATTATGAGAGTTATCTCAGGGGTGAGGGAGAGGAGAGGAGAGGAGAGGGAGAGGGAGAGGGAGAGAGGGAGGAGAGAGAGGAGAGGGTGAGGGAGAGGAGAGGGAGAGGAGAGGGAGAGGGAGAGAGAGAGGGAGAGAGAGGGAGAGAGAGAGGAGAGGGAGGGAGAGGGAGAGGGAGAGGGAGAGGGAGAGGGAGGAGAGAGGGAGAGGGAGGGAGGGAGAGGAGAGGGAGAGGGAGAGGGAGAGGGAGAGGGAGAGGAGAGGGAGAGGAGAGGGAGAGGGAGAGGAGAGGGAGAGGGAGAGGGAGGGAGAGGAGAGGGAGAGGGAGAGGAGAGGGAGAGGAGAGGAGAGGGAGAGGGAGAGGGAGAGGGAGAGGAGAGGAGAGGAGAGGGAGGGAGAGGGAGAGGGAGAGGAGGGAGAGGGAGAGGAGAGGGAGAGAGGGAGAGGGAGAGGAGAGGAGAGGGAGAGGGAGGGAGAGGGAGAGGAGAGGAGAGGAGAGGGAGGGAGAGGAGAGGAGAGGAGAGGAGGGTGGGGAAAGATAGAGAAAGAGAGACGACTACATGACGAAAAACAAGTTCAAGCCAAGAGGGCGCAAACCCTAACACAAGTTCCTGTAAGAGGGCTGACCTCAAGGTAAAATAAGTATGTTTTTGTTACTTAATTACTCATTTATTTTAAAGAAATTTTTGTATGTATAATACAGAAGTTTGACTTCGTGAAATCGTAAGACATAAGTAAACACATGTAAACTTATAAATAAATTCCTAGACCGCCACTTCTATAAGATACAACGCATGTACCTCCGTTTTATGTTGAAGGTGACTTTTTCACAATCTCAAGGTCGTTATTCAGATATTGAAAAAATTTGAGCGAACACTGCAATCCAACCTTTCGAATTTTTTGTTGCTACAGATTTAATTTATGCTATCTGTAATAATTTTAATAAGATTTTGTAGGATAATTATGCAAACTCCCTTATAATAATAAACCCATTACGAAAAATAAAATTACGCTGTAAAACAAAAACCTTATCCTTGACAGAACGACATTTAAACTTCAAGCTAGATAGAAATCGATGTTAACATATGTTAGCTTTAGAAAATACCAAGGTCATCTGCTTCTATAGGATACCAATAATACGATTTAAACATTTTCTTTCACAATTAATTTTTAGATTTACCTTACGCTACTTGTAATAGTTTAATAACATTTTGTTGGATACTTATGCAGGCTCTTTTACAATAAGCTTCATTACGAAAAATAAATCACAAGGTAAAACAGAAGCAGTTACTCATATCCGAATGATATTTAAACTTCATGTTAGATAGATAGAAATAGTTAACTTTAAAAAATACCAATGTCATCTGCTTCTGTAAGATATCAATATTACAATTTAACCATTTACATTCATATATAAGTTTTAGATTCACCTTACGCTATCTATATCTGTCTTACTGGTCTAGAGCCCCTTATTAAAATATTATTTCCAGCTAAGGGTACCATGACAGGAGGGCACAGACTCTAACACAAGTTCTTATAGCTGTCTTACAAGTTACTATTAGGGCCTCTTATTAGAATACAATTGGCAAGGCCAACTCCAAGGCCGCGCCCAAGGCCAGGTTTGAGGTGAGTCTAAAGTCCAAAATAGAAAATTAAGTCATTGAAAATCCATAAGGCTAACTCCAAGGCAAAGCCCCATGCCTACTACATGACCATTCCCAGGAAAAAACCCAAGGTCAAATGACGTCCTACACGTAGAGGTCAGGGTCAAACAGAGTACAGCCACGTGGGCGACCTTCGGAATTCCTAAAGTCAGAAGTGAAACAGGTGTCTCACTACTACTATTATGGTTTTCTATTAGGCTATTATAATACCTACTTCATGGGTTCTTTCCGCTATACATGTATTTAACAGGTGGCGCCTTTTGACGTTTTTGGAGTTGTGATGAGTGTCCTTTTACAGCATTAAGTAAGAACCCCGCCCACACGACTGAGCTATGCCGTGCGCGCAACTGCCTATACGGAATTGATGCTCTAATGAGTGTTTGGCCTGTAACTCTGCTTAGATCATTACTAATCACAGTTAGATATTGAAGTTTTAAGTGTGTCACTGTGTTTGAACATGGAAGCTAAAGCACAGATGAAACACTCTTTGATATGGATGAGTGAACGCGTAAATGAGGAATTCGGAACTAGTGGAGGAAATAAATACTACCAAAATATTAAGAAGTCGTGTTTACGTTTTACGGGATTAGGTTTTTTACTCCTGCTTTAATCAAACATTAATTAAAATTAAATATAGTAGTTTTAAATATGTCATAAATGAGTTTAAAACGGAAGGAGTAACACTTTTTCAAAGTACTGCTTATAATGAGACTGCAATAAATATGAGTTTTTTTGAACAGGAAACGAGAGTTTGAAAGCTTTCGATTGGCTTTGGCTTTGAAAATGTAAATAAGCTAAAGCATATCTTAAAACAGTCTTTGGTCTGGATGAGAGAATACGTAAATGAGAAGTTCGAAACTAATTGTGAAAGAAATACTACCAAAATATTAATAAGTGGTCAACAGAATGTGAATTTATGTTTTACGGGATTAAGTTGAACAGTAAACATCCTTTTCTTATTGCGGCATTAATTAAAGACAGTTATTTTGGTTTTAAATGTGTCACCAACAATCGGTGCTGTTGAAATTCGATACCGATTTATTTCATAAGAAATCCAAAATTAGCTTTAAATTTTAGCAATTCATAAACCTATTTACATAAATCTAATTTTATTAACGCAGAAAGTAATTATTACCTTGGATTATTAATATTATCTCCAATTAATAAGTAATTTTAAGTGTAATCTTGGACGATTAAAGATGAGTGTATAAGGAATAATTTCCATTTCTTTTTCAAATTTATTGCATAGTTAATCATAATAGTTATGTTTCTTTTTATAATACTCCTCTAGCGATCATTAAACTGCTTCTTAATTTTAATGCTTTGTAAGAAATTATTAATGTCCAAGGTTTTCATATTTTAAAACTATAAAAATGTGTACACACAGCACTAGATTAGATAATATAAAAGATAATATTCAATTAGTAGCCGTAACTGTTTTGACATGAAAAATGAATACCAACGCATGGCAATATTAAATCATTTATAACTCATTAAAATTTTATCAGTTTCCAAATTAGATAACAATGATGAACTAATTTTAATGTAATAACGGTAGTCAAACAATTTATTATTTATCAATTACATAGCACATTTTTTGTTAGTGCATCAATAAATTATTTTTTTAACTTTCTTATTATCTTAGCAGTTAAGCCACCTTGTAGAGCTACCGAATTAATCATACGAATTAATTAGCAACCAACTAGGAGTGTGGGTATACTTCAAAATTCCACTTAATTTTATTACTTAACTAAATGTAGGCTACATTAGCAAAGTTCTTGTAGGTCTTTAAAATATTTTTAATTGATTATTGTTTACCTTATTAAAACGAAATCACTTCAGCTTATGAACTTCTAAAAGAAACATTAATAAGTGTACAGACCAGTAACCCGTTTATATTTAACAATGAAAGTATCATTTAGCTATAAATTTATTCCTCGTATAAATTGATTAAATTTATAACTCGAATAGGTAAAGCCATCGATTATATTGTACAATTGCGTGAATCTGATATACAATGTGAAAGTATCCATGTACATCGCGAAATCATGTAGTAAACCCACGAGACAATGAATATACTTTATGTTAATTTTTAATGACCTTCTTAATAAATCTTGGACTAATTAAAAGCAAAAAAATATAAACGACAAAAAATAACTTGATTTGCGGCTAGTATTTTAGTGAAGATAGCATAAGTACCGAAAATGTTGTAAGATTGAATTAATTTTAGAGTATGCATTAATTTTACATAAAATAAGTCGTTTGGAATTGATCCTTTTATTGTTATTTTATAAAAAAGCTTGATTACATCTTAATGTAAAATTTGAAACAAAATCTAATAAAATGCCGACTTCCTGAAATTTTCATAAAAAATGGCTAATAATTTTGTTTGTGTTATGTCTTGGATCTTCCTGAAATAGTTTAGTTTGTATTATGAATGCATTGATTGTTTTAGATAGTTAGTCAATGAATAATTAAATTTTGTTTAGTGATAAATATGCTTTTAATTGTTATATCATATATAAGCTGGTCGATACCGTCATTAAATGTATTTTATACAGGATGGCTCAAACTATAGAGAATGTTTGTTGCGATTCTTGTCTGTATACAAGTGAATCTGACTTATCCAGGATAATATAATCAAAATTAGTATACCTACGGTTACATTAGATGGCTCTCCAATCGAGGAGTTTAGAGTAATTAAGATCGTTAAAATTTAAGGAACTCTTAATTAACTATCTGAAGCAGAAACCTCTTGACGGGTTCTTCATTTTAAAGGTTTTTTTTTTGATAACTAAGGGAAAATTAGCTCAAATCAATGAGTGAAAGGTATTGTCCAAAAGATTCGCTAATAAATTGATTCAAGATTAGGATGATTACAAATTTCCCAATCAACGTTTAGCAAATCAGCTTTAAACCGATTAATGTTTTTTATTGTAAATCTTCTTGACATATTGTGTGATTTATTAAAGTTAATCTCTTTTTTAATAATCATATATTGACTAAGATGATCAGATAAGCAAGTATCGATGATCTGACAAGTAAAAGACTTATCAGATAGATTAAGTAAAATGTTATCGATACATGTCACGGACATTGCAGTAAGTCTAGTGACGTCCTTTACTATGATTTCTAGACCAAATGAAGTGGAAACTGGCTCAAGATTCCACAAAAGTTCCGATTGAACAAAAATTTATATTAAAATCTCCAATCATAATCACTGACCTGAAATCTAGAAGTACAATATATTAACAGTTTCTCTAAATACTCTAAAAAAAAATTATGTTCACCATTGGGTGAACGATATAAAGTAATTATCACCAATTTCTACTTTGGACTACTACACCACTAAATTCAGCGATAAGATCTAGGCAAAATTGTTTTAAACATAAAGTTTTACATTCATGATTACATTTTCTGAAGAGAATAGTAACTCCTCTATGCAAGTGAGATACTCTACAAAAGTATGAAGTTAGTAAATATTAATAGAAGTAATATAATCTTCAGTTAGACATAAAATATCAGCATTATGGTTCACTAAAAAATGACTTAATCGATCTACTTTATTAGAGAAAGACTGTATACTAACATGAAATTAGTAAATTTTTATGATAAGAGTCTAATATGTACGTATATTTAATGTCAGTTATTTTTTAATCTTTACATCTTTTGGACGTGAAATAACTGGTTACTGGTATTAATACTAAATAGGTTATCAAAATGCATATGCGAACGGTTCGCAGTATTGAAATACAACAGTACACCATTGAACAGATAGTTTACAAATTTTATCTTTACCGCGCTGGTTAAGATGCAGACCGTGTTTAGTAAAATCTCCGGTTGTAAGTATATTATTGGTATCAGTAAACACGCTATTGAATTTGTTTGATTCTTTATAAAATAATACATTGAGTTTAAACACGGTTTCGTTAAATGCACTTTTACCTTGCCACATTGCAATGGATAATAAAACAATATTAGTTAGACTCGAGCAAGTCATAACATTAGTAACGGATAATTTTGAAATGCTTGAATGTGTAAGGAGCACCAGCCATTATAAATACAAAATCATTCTTGTTAAAATTTTTAGTTAAATACGAATTTCATTGGTCACCATATCAAAGCGTGCATTTGGTTTTAAAATACATTGTATATGAAATTTGCAACCAAGAGTATCTTGAATTCGATTCGCAAGATGACGACCGTGACTGTCAGGTAAGATTAAGGTTTTAGGCATAATAACTTTTGTCAATAGAATTATTTTTGAATACTTTTTTTTATTAGTGCCCCACTTTACCTATTTAAAGCTCGCCTTAGCGTATTTAAATCGAACTTTCAAAAACGCGCGTTTTTTAAAGTTACCATGGCAACATCAACAACTCAAGAAACCTGAAGTCTAAATGACAATTTTTTGATTATGGATATGACAGGAGTACCTTGTAACGTCAAATAAAATGTTACTAACAAATTCAAAACCTTTATTTAAACATTATTTAACTCTTTTAATTTTATAAATGAAAATAGAAAGTTCAGTTAGTATTGTTAGATATATTAATTTTTATTTACATATTTTACATTATTAGTTCTTATTTCTATTTTATGTAGTAATGATACTAGTATGTATGATTTCAAGGTGCACCAATAAAAAAAAATAGCGTAAAGTATTCGTGGATAACTGGTCTTTAAAATACTTACTCTATTTTGAGCACTCCAGCTGCGCCGTCTTGCTCGAAAAATTGCGCGTGTTATAAAGACATTTTTATCCGCTTATACTTTAATACACTATGTTGGGATTCTTTCAATGTCAATGTCAATTTTACTAAATTTATCGTTATTATTCGTTTATTCGTCAAAGATTGAGTTTCCAGTTTTACTGAAATTTTCACTACTGTGCAGACCAACTGGTATATTACTGCTTCTGGCTGTCCTTACAAAATATTTAGGATTGGATTTTGTATAATTTTTATATACATTTACTTTTAGCTCCTTAAACTCCTTATTAAGTAAAACCAATCTTTTTTCCAAAATAGCGATTTTTTTATTCAAAATCTTGACGTATTTGAATTTTTCTTTGTGGTTTACGATCGTACTCAACTTTTCGTAATCCACACTTTAACCTTTATGTTTATGAAAGACCTCTTTAATTTACACTCATTTTGTTTTTGTTAACACACATTTTTTACCACGGAGTGAAATATTTAATTTCTTTAACTGCTCCTTCAATTTAGTCACTTTTAAACTGATAATTTTAATTTCAGCCATGGTTTATCTAGGTATAAGCAGAGCACTGTAAAATACGTGTTAAATATTGATTAAACATCTTCGCAACATTATTTGAGTTGATCGGCCTATTTCCACAGTTTTGCTTTTATAGTGCGACGTTTCAGAAGCAAACTCTGTTTCCATCATCAGACTTAGTCCTGAGAAGGATTGTTTTCGCAATTCATATGATTTTTTTCTCAAACGTCGGGTAAAATAAAAACACAGAGGCCTATAGTTGTTTTACGCATTGAAATCGGTGTTAATTTCTAATCACATGTGTATTACCAAAATTGTAAATGATAGTCAACCTGTTTATTTACCCCTGGGAAGTTTTCAAAACGAAATAATGCGTTTAAACCTATTTATAAAATCTAGGCCCTTTTTAGTCAGAGGTACTTCCGAATTTGCGTGATATTATTGTTATTATGCCTGTCTAACGATAGTGATGAGCGTAGTGTAAAATAAAACATAGGGTCCTCTAGCTACCTTATGGAATGAAATCGGTGTTAGTTTCAAATCATGCGTGTATTATCAAAATTGAAAATGGAGGTTAGCTTGTTCATTTGCCCCCGGGCATTTATCCATTTTCAAAAACGAAATACTGCGTTCAACCTTGTTCATAAATTTAGGGCCCTTTTGTCAGAGGTATTTCCGACAAAACATCCCTTATATGTAAAATAATGTAGTGATCTGATTTCGAGTTTGGTAATATCCTTTATTGTATAGGTATTTTTACCAGTTTGCCTGTGAAATGTATTTTTAGCACTGTGTGTAAAACGCGGTAATAGTGTTACATGCTAATTTGGTGTTTATATATTGACACTAATGTCTCTTTGAATTGTGATTGATTTCAACAAGCTGTAAGTTACGCCAGATCTGCATTCTTGTATTATAAGCTAATTTTTGCAACCTGTAACTTAATTTTTGATTGATCGAGATTAAATTGATTAAGATTGAATTGATTCAGATTGATTCGTGGATAATCGATTGTTTCCCCACGCCTGTGTCCTCACGTTTAGGGAGAGTACCAGCTCTGAGTGTCGGTTAGCCTTATCTACAAAGTAGGCGGTCGCTCATAGAAGCTAGGTATATACAGTGGGAGGATCGTTACCTAAAGGTTATGAAGAATTGTTAGCACAGCTTCTTGTTTGATTTGCTCAAGATTGTTTGATTTGATTGCTATGGCTAATTGCTTTGATTAACTTATTTGTTTGATTTGCTTGAGATTGCTTGATCTAGTCTGAAATGCTTCGGCTGATTTGATTAATTTCTGTCTCTTTGACAAGGAGGAGAACACAAGAGAACAAGTTCCCGCGTCCTATAACTGTCTTGCAAGTTAGCGTTAAGCCCTCTTATTAGAATACAATTCAAATTCCTCACCTAGGGGCAAAGACCTGACAAGGGGCGACGACCCTAGAACAAACAAGTTAGCATCAGGACCTCTTATTAGAATACAAATTCAAATTTCCCTCCGTAACCAATCCGAATGCAGAGACTTAAACACAAATTCAAATTTCCAATCAGGGGGCGAAGGCCCTAGGAGCAAGTGCCGAAGGCCCTTACTTACCTTACAAAGTAGCATTAGGTCCCTTATCAGAATACAGATTAAAATTTCTCACAAGAAATAATCAGAATGTAGAGAATTAAATACAACTTCAAATGTATCGTCAAGGGGCCATGACAACGAGGGCGAAGCCCCAAAATCAGGTTCTGAAGACCTATACCTGTCTTATAAGTTAGCACTAGGCCCCCACTTATTAGAAGACAAATTTAAATTTCCCCACATAACCTCCAAAAACTTAAATACAATTTCAAATTTTTCCCTTCGAAAGCAAGTTGCGAAGCCCTATACCTGTCTTATAAGTTAGCATTAGGCCCCGTTATTAGAATACAAGTTCAAATTTCTCGCAATAAGCAATCAAAATGTAAAGACTTAAATACAAATTTAAATTTCCCGCCAAGGGGGTAAAAACCCGAAAGCAAGTTCTGAAGTCCTATACCTGTGTTATAAGTTAGTAATAGGGCCACGCTTATTAGAATACAACTTCAAATTTCCCTCCTCATAGATTGTGCCACAAACAAATTCAAATTCTTGGTCAAGAGGGCGAAGGCCTGAGAGCAAGTTCGGAAGACCTATACCTGTTTTACAAGTTATAATTAGTGCCCCTTATTAGAATGCAAGTTCAAATTCCCCGCCAGAACCAAGTAGAGATCTAAACACAAATTCAAATTTCTTGCCAATGGGGCCTCGACAAGGGCAAAGCCCTGAGACCAAGTTGCGCAGCCCTACACCTGTCTTACAAGTTAGTATTAGGGCCCCCTTCTAAGAATACAAATTCAAATTTCCCTCCAAAGGGTTCACGACAATGGGCGAAGACGCACGAACAACTTACAATCGCGACAAGCGAAGCGAAGCCACCAGAATAAGTTGCTAAGCCTTATACCTGTCTTACAAGTTAGCATTAGGCCACCTTATTATAATACAAATTTAAATTTCCCACCGTAACCAATCAAATTGCATACTTAATCCTCCAATCATATCACTGCTGCTGAGTAGTGGGGCTAAGGACCAATCAGAAGCCAGAGGTAAAAGGAATGGGTGTGCCTAGTCCTACCACCGCATTAATGAAGCCATAAGGGCCTTAACTTCCCCTCTTAACCCTGTCAAAATAGTCGCTACACCACACCCTAGGGGCATCCAACACACTTAACCAAGGGGTTAGACCGCCAAAAAGGCTCTTAATATTGCCAAAAGGTCCTTAATTAAGGTTAAAACTACGCCAAGGGGTTGAAAAAGACCTCCGAAAAGCAGCCGTCCCACTACATGCGCGCGAATTTGCCTATCCTCCAGGGGCTGGACTGCCAAAAGGACCCTAATTAGGTGTTAAATGGCCGTCAAGGGGTTAAAAATTCCATCAAGGGGTCGAAAATCGTCAGCGCCAAGAAGCAATCCCCATCCTCAAAGGTCACTAATTAGGGTAAAAATACCACCAATGGTTGAAAATTCCGTCTAGGGGTTGAAAAAGGTCCCTAAAAGAAGCCATAGGGGTGCTAATTAGGTGTAAAAGTTAATATCAAGGGTTGGAAATTCCATCTAGGAGTTGAAAAACGACCCCGAAAAGAAGCCAGGGGAGTGAGAAATGGCCACGACCACGTACGCGTGACCTCCTCCACCAGTGATGACGTTAGGGACTCATGTCACCCCCTTCTACTTTTAGTGAAAGTTTCTTTTATATGGTAACTAAATTCTATAATCTTCATTAAATACATTTCGGATCTTATATTTCAGATTTGTAATGGCACTCTTCTGTCAAAGCATACTTCGTATTATATTCTGAGTTATGACTAATTTGTATTACTTTATTTGTTTTACAGGAATTCCTTCCTTTTCCTTTTTAATAGCTGTATCGCAAATGAGAGATATATAAGAGAGGATACGAATTCACGTATTGCAAGAGCAGATAAGAATTAAGATACTCGTATACAACGTAATGTATGAATGGCTATAAAAGGATTACTTTTTTAAAATAATGTATAGAGGTATAGGTAGTGAGAGGAAGCGTTATTTAAGCAATAAAATTACTTCATTTGTTATTACTTATAATACCACACATTTTTATAAAATGAAAAACAAGAAGAGTAGTAAATTACAGATCTGCAGTAGTACCTATCAAATGACATCGAATGCGTTGTATTTATGGCAGTAAATTCAAAATTTTGCATTTGATGGTTTGTGTGACGGGATAACAAAAACATGAATATTTGTAGCGGAAACCTTAAAAGTGTGAATTTTGTTGCCGTAAATTCTAAAACTTTTAATTCTATGCCGAAAATTTTAAACTTTTGAAGTATTGTGGCAACAAATGTAGTTATGTAATCATCAAGTATGCTAATCAAGTCGATTTTAACGTATTAAGTTAGCTTCCTTATGTGGTTTAAAACTTATGAATTTCTTATGCTTGTTAGTATGCAATACACATTACGTTTAGTAAGATTCGGGAAGAGGTGGCAACGCCGCGCAACATAATAGACGTTTGCGCCGCAATTTCAAAGTTAGGCAACGAATAAAATTGTTATTGGTTAAACGGTTTCAAGAACGTCGTTTTGTGACCCAAACGCGCGTAAGAAACTGCTCATTTTGTGAAAAAATTTCTGTAATTGTTACAAAATTTATTTGGTAAAGTTACACTCAGCCTTACGCTGGTTTTAAAATCTTAAAATTATGCTTAAAAGTTCATAAAATTTTCGTTTTATTACGGATATAAAAGGTTTCTTAACTACTATATACTTTCTCGTCTCGACAGGAGGTGAGTGCTCTTTAACAGTTATTACACGTTTGAGGTGATTACTTAAATAAACACAATTTCTACCTATGTTCGACTCGTACCTAAACATCTAATTCTCTACGTTTTTTTATGATCTTGATTCCTCTCGTTCTCTTCGATTCTTCTGGTTATGCTGAAACTGATCCTTCACCTGTATGTCATGATACTCCTCGAAACCTGGAGTCAGAAATAGGTGGTTGGCAGTTCCTTCATAACCCTGAACACTAAACGGTGGTATTCGACAGCCAGCTCGAAGATAACTCAAGGGGTTACTCCACGGTCGGGTCGGTCTTTCACTATAAGAACACAGGGTTATGTCAAGTAAGACGATCGAATACTCCTAAATCCCAACAATTTACCACGAGTCTTTAATTTTGATTGACTCGTGACAGAGTAGCCCTGGGTATATAAACGGTCGTTTGAGGTCAGTTGGATTACAGTAAAGGTGGCTCGCTTCTGCACAAGGTACCACTGGAAGTGTAGTCTCATTGTCATCCCTGGTAGGTGGTCAATATAAGTTTAGTTGGGACAATGATGTATCGTTTCACTTAACGGGGTTATGTACCTACAAACTCCACTGATTAATTGGGATTTAGTGATTATTAATAAACATTATACTTACTCAGGTGCTCGCTTTTGACAGTTGTCACTTTTAGTTTAGAATGTGCTTTATTTAATGTGTATTAATCGTTAATATTTAGAACACTTATCGGGTTATAAACAGCTGTCACTTCTTACATTTATAGCCCTGAAGTTGTTACGTATTTATATTTGTACTTGTGTACATTTAAAATTCGTTAACACAGGGTGATTCATGTTATATTTTAATATTGGTGCTTTTATAAATTGGAAATGCTTTATATAGGGTGATTCATGCTACAATTTAATACTTGCTTAACGAGTTAAATGTTTGATTTGTGTTTTATGTTTCTCATCTTCTTAAGCTGTAATGTACGTTATAACAAACGCTATAATGATAAGGAAGCTATTAATTATTCATGAGTGCCAGTAATGAGGCTTTCACCCACATGGTTATACTTATTGTTCAGGGTTTCACTGTGCAATTATAGGGGTTCTAGATTACACTTTTAATCTTTGCTCGTGGCAGTAGTAGCAAACTACCATTTTTTTTGTGTTACTAGAAAACTTATGCTTTACGATTCAATCATTTCTGTTACTCACTCTTAATGTTTTTTTTAAGGCCAATGGTAGATATGTGACTGATTATATGTTGGGTAATTATATCATCATTTGCCCATTGCTACCCAATATTGACGCCGCTCCTTCGAGCTTTTCGATCCATTTTCCGAGGTGGATCACTACTGTTCCTCCTTTATTTCCTTACAGTTTCTGTTGGGTCTTCGCTGATTTCACCACTTTTTTCCAAATTTGTCTATGTAAGACTTTTTGTTTCCAGTTTGTCACTTCCATACTATGTATGTCTTCTAATACCTCCTCCTTCCATTTGTTCTTTGCTCTTGGATCTCCCGGCTAAAGCAGCAATGGTAGATATTTAGCTGATATATTTCGGGTAATTATGTCTAATTTATTTTATGTTTCGTCTGATTTAAAACTAATACGCAAGTCTTAAGCAGAGCACTTCCTAGAACCACGGTTATATGATATATTTTACTTTTACTACGTGTTTTGTATTTCATTTCTAGGATCAACGCTAGATGTCGGACAGTTTATTGTACGGTAATTTACGATTAAATTCTCTTTTTCAATTTTAGAGGTAGCACTGAAAAGAAAGGTGAGTGTGGTACTGTTACGGCGATTAGTTAAATCATTGAGTAATGATAACGGTTTTTGGGTTATTTACTAAAAAGTATCTATCCAGATTTACGATACCGGTTGTTTAATATTACTACCCGCTATAGCCAGTACACACATATACATATTCAATTCTCTGATTAGAGAGATTGAGTATTTGGGGTTTAATGTGAAGGATACGCGGTCACTCGTATCAATTGTAGACTAGACCTCACAACCCCGTTTGAGTAATTGAATAAAAATGTTTGTTGCAATACTCAATCTGCTTTATATTCATTCTACTTACTAATCGTTTTACATATTTCTTAATTGTTATGTCTTAATTCTAATTATATGTCTCAATTTATTACTAAAAAATTGTTAAAATATCCTTTTTAATCTATGCAAGATTAAACATCCTGCCGGGCCCGAAGTTCTTGTTCAATTGCAGATTGAACATTCTGCCGCGACAAGGTGGTTGGGATGACGTAAAGTTGTTCCATCTGGAATCTTTCTTCTTCTGTTTCTCCGGGTTTTTTCTTTCGATGTATTTTTGTCCATGCCCTGTATGCCCCCCAGATTGCTAGGGCTATTCCTAGTAGTATTGCTGTACTTGCGAGACTGTTTATTCTGGAATGTGATGATATCTTCTCCCAGTGGGTGTTGATTACATCTTGTTGGATTGCTTCTTCTTCTTGTTTTAAATCACTTAGTTGATCTGTTGCCTTTAGTATGGTTTCCTTCTGAGTGGTGTTAACTTGAGTTTTGTGTTGGATTGCGTCTGCCATGTTTATTTGCACTGGTTTGTGATAACTTGTAACTACCGATACACTGTCCTGGCATATCGGACTTAGAATACTTTGCTTTGTTTGAACTAAGCACTCTGATGATGTTTGCATGATGCCAGTTTGGTTTAACGTGATGTCTTTTCTTACTCCATTGCATATTACTGCTCCTTTGACCACATCTTTTGTTATGAACATCCACGTGTTGGGCATGTATAGTTGTTTCCAGATTATTCCATCCATTTTGTGTATTGATGTCCTGCATGAATTCTTGTCCACTCGTTGGTATAGTTGATCTATTATACAATTTGGTCTCTGCTCTATCCTGTCTACTACTGTAGGTGTGCATATCATTGTATGTCTTCCGATGAATACACTGTTTCTTAGTTCTTCGTCTGATAGCTGGAAGTAGAGTTGAGAGTTGTATTCTACGGCACTGACTCCAGCTCCTATTTCGATTATCCCATATGTCCCGTTTTTGATCTTCAGTGGTATCGGAGTTATTTTCTTCATCTTTATTATTAGACGTGTTAGTATTTGTATGTTGGATGGTAGCTTTTTTGATGCTGATGTTACAAACTCCTTTATATGGACTTCAGTGATAAGGTCGTAAAAGCTGCCTTGATCACGATTTACGTCTAGGATTTTGTTGTAATGGTTATATATTTCTTTGGTGAGGTTTACTGCTATTTGATACGAGTTTAAAATGTGTAAGTTTAGCTGGTTCTCATCTATGGTCTTGTACCATTTTTCCATTGTGGATATTGCGTCCAGTCCCAGGTTTAGTTTCTTCATGAAGCTTTCGAGTTATCTGTTGAGTCTTATTTCTGTGTTGTTAAATGTTGATAGTGCTGATAGCATGAATTTGGTTTGACGGTCTGCTGTTTTCATTAATTTTTGTTGGTTCTTGGTTAATGAGTTGATGTCCTTGTATACTTCGTCATTTACTCCAAATATTGATGTCAGAATGTCCGCAAGCATACCCCTTTTCTTTCTTGAGGGGATAATTGCTCGTATTCCTTCTTGTAACCATTTTAGTTGTTTACTTAATTCACTTGTGTGATGAGTTAGCTCCTTGCAGTGTATTTCTTCTGATATTCTTGTGGCTTGCCGGCACAGCTTATCAAACCCTTGTGTAGCGTTTATTGCTTTTATGATATCCTCTTCAATATTAACTGTGTTGAATTGTAGATCGATCCGGAATGTACCTCTTCCGATTCGTGCATTACCTATATGCTCTACGTATAGGCCTGGATCTGGATGTACCATTCTAAAATTCGCTCTTGCAACTGTTAACGTTGTTAAGAGCCCAAGTGCTACTTGTAGTACGTGGGATTGTTTTCGTTTCTTCCTTGACCGGATGTCTTCGTGCTCGTGTTGTTTTTTGGCCCTAGAGGGTATGGGGATCAAGTTCCGAATATGCCTTTTGCTGGTTTTACAATCTGGTTTGCGGGTTGTTACGATGCGAACCTTGCCATCTGCTGCTGCATGGACTTCTCTTACTTTCTCTAATGGCCACTTAGCGGGGTGTAAATTTTCGTCCTTTACTAACACTATGTCGTCTACTATCACGTTTTCCTCGCTTTGTTTCCATTTGTACCTTTGTTGCAGACTACTTAAATATTCCGATGACCAAATTTTCCAAAAGTCCGCCTTCATTTTCTGCACTAGTTTCTACCTTGTACTTAGATTTTCTTCAATGGTGTTTGTTGTGTGTTGTAATGGACCTACCAGTGCTTCTACAGTTAGAAAATGGCCAGGAGTTAATATTATACCTCCTGGTTCCGTTGTGATTGGTATTAATGGTCTTGAGTTTAGACACGCTTCTATTTGGTGCATTAATGTAGTTAGTTCTTCGTATGTTAATGTTGCTTCTCCAATAATTCGCCTCATGTGGTGTTTGACTGACTTCACTCCGGCTTTCCATAGGCCACCAACATGTGATGTGGACGGTGGTATGAAGTGCAATTTTATCCCAACTGTTGATTCTTGGGTTCTCACTTCTTCCATTATTGCCTGAACTTCATTTTGAAGTATGTTATTTGCTACTAGAAAATTTGTACCATTGTCACTATATATATATGTGTGTGCAATGACCTCTCTTGGATGTAAATATTGTCATAGCTGCTAGGAATGTTTCTGTGGTCATGTCACTTACTACTTCCAGATGTATTGCCTTGGTTGTTAGGCATTATTACGATGTATCCTTTATATGCGTTGTGTCCTCTTCCTTTCCATGATCTTATTTGAATTGGACCGGCGTAATCTATCCCTGTGTGTGTGAATGGTGAATTTGGAGTTACCCTAGCCGCGGGCAATTCCCCCATAAGCTGTTGTGTAGTCTGTTTCTTGTATCTGATGTATGTCGTGCATGAATGGATGATTGATTTTACTGCCCTTTTGCCGTTTATTATCCAGTATTTTCTGCGTAGGTATGCAAGTGTGATCTGGGTCCCCCATGCAGTGTTTTTTGGTGAGCCTTTAGTATCACTAGATTTGTAAGTTGTTGGCCTGGTGGTAGTATTATAGGATGCTTTTCGTCCAATGACAATTGTGAATTGTGTAATTTTCCTCCCACACGTAGGATGCCTTCTCCATCTATAAATGGGTTGAGTGGTGCCAGTTGGTTGTTTTTCAACACTTGTCGCTGTTTTTGTAGTGCTTCTAACTCCTTGCCGAAGTGCTGGTGCTGTGTTATTATGATGACTTGATGCATTTCTCTGCTTAATTCTTCTAATTCTAGGTATTTGTGTTTACTTTGCTGCCTTCTGCATGCCTTGCTGAATCGATTGCAGTAGGCGATCACTCGTTGCAGTCGTTGCAATGACGAGAATCGGTTTATGATGCTGTTGTCTTCTATTTTTATGGTTGCCAGACATCTCTTCAGTTCTAGTTTTGTGGTTGTGTTTGGTGTTTGGTATTCTTTCCATGCATTTGTTTTCAGCCACTCCGGTCCATTCCACCGTATGGATTTGGTCTTTGTTTTGGATGCTGGGTATCCCCTTGACGGGATGTCTGCTGGGTTTTCTTCTGTGCTGACATAATTCCATTGTTGATGTGGTACGAGTTTATTGATTTCCATAACCCTATTGGCTACAAACGTTTTCCATCTGGATGGCTCCCCTTTGATCCATGCTATTGTTATCATGGAGTCGCTCCATGCAAACACAGTTATGTTTGGAATTTCTACTGCTTCTGCTGTTCTCCTCAATAGTTTTGCTAATAGTACTGCTGCGCATAATTCTAACTTGGGTATGGTCGCTTTTGTCTTGACAGGTGCTACGCTTGATTTTGCTGTGAGTAACGTTACTTCCCCTTGACTGGTTCTCGCATATATTGCTGCACCGTATGCTTTTTCTGATGCATCACAGAACCCGTGTAACTGTAACTCGTCTTGAGTGTGGTGGATCCATCTTGGTGTCTTTGGTTCTTCTATAGCTTTTAATTCATCCCGGAACTCCACCCATTTTGCTGCTATGTTGTCAGGTACTTTTTGATCCCATTTGATTGCGCTTATCCATAATTCTTATATTATTAGTTTGGTTGTTATTGTTATTGGACTGACCCACCCTAGCGGGTCGAAGATTTTTGCTGTTTCTGTAATCTTCTTTGCAAGTTTGATCTGACGGTACATCTTCTCTACGTCAGCCATGATCACGTAGCAATGTTTTCTCCATCTTTCTAAGAGGTCCCATAGATCCTGTTGTAATCTTGGCCCTACGTGCATCATCTCGTTTAGACTTTTCCCTTTGCAGTCCTTAGATGATGCGTCAAATACTACTCGCAGCTTGGTCGTTGTATTGGTTTCTTTCACAACTACCTGATGTGGTATGTACACCCTGTCTTCATTTGGGTTGGTGGCTAGTTTTTCATGTGCCCTAGTTGGAAGTATTCGTCCATGAATTTTTTGTAACCTGTCTTCAAATTGTTGTCTTTTAAAAATTTCTTCTCTAGCTGTAATAATCTTGCGACTGCCAATGGTCTTGAGTTTTCCAGCGTGTCCAGGTCTTTTTTGAATGGTAATAGTGTTCTTCACACTCTTCATCTTGTTGGGAAATTTTCACTGCCCTTGGAATTTCTTCGAGTTCCCAAAATTTTTCTAAATTGCGTTTCTTCTTCCCATGACACCATACTGACTATCGTCACTTCTTCTTTTTTAGGAGTGTAGATCTGCCATGACAAAATCCATCCTAATTCTGAGTTCTGACCTAATACGTCGCCTGTTCTTTTTACCCCGTCTAGTATTAGTTTTGCGTAATCTTCAGCTCTCAGGAGCAAGTGTATTGGCCCTGGTTTATCGAGTGTGGGATCTGCCAAAATTTGGTTTGTCCACTGGTTGTTGTCGACTTGAATTGTTTCATGGGGAGATTCTCCGTAATCTTTTTTAGCACTATAACTTCTGTGGTTAGTGAAAAAGTACTTTGATGTAAAGGTTTTAGTTGGATGTTTATTTTTGAAGCTGTCTTGGTTCGTGTAGAACCTCCTAAACCGCTAATCTTGGCGTGTACTTTTTTCCTTGGTAGTCTTAGTAGTTGTGCACAATCTTCCGTAATAAATGATGCCTGTGACCCTAGGTCGATTAATACTCGTAACATGTGAAATTCACTGAAGGTGTCCTTTATTCTGATAATTGCTGTAGCTAACAAAACTTCTTTTTTTCTATTTTCGGGGCTGCATGCTTCCTTAACTTCTTTGTGCACCGTCGTATTGTGTGGCATCTGATGTTGAAACATAGACGTTTTTCTCTCACGAATGTGATCCAGGCTTGTGTTGATAACCCTTTGAATTTGATGCAGTTACCCAACTTGTGATATTGATTGCAGTAGACGCATGCTTGCCGTTTATTCTGCCATTGGGGGTTCCATTGGGGCTGTTCTCGTGTGGTAGTATGGTGTGATTTTCTTGCCTAGGACATCGCTTCCATTGACTGGAATCTTAGTTTGAGGAATTCCATTACTTCCTCCATTAGTGGTATTTTATTTGGTGCTTACAGCGATTGTTCGAATAGTTTGTTTGCCTCTGCGTCCCATTTTCTTGCTACTATGTGGACAATAAGAGGACCCCAGTAGGCTGTTTCTACTCCTAGGTTCTTTATTGCTTCCAGACACTCATGAGTGGTGTCATGCAGACGCCTTATTGCACCTGCATCTTGTTCTTGGATAGTGGGAAAGTCTAAAATTTTGTCTATTAAAGCTTTTGCCATTAACCGTTTGCTGTTGTATCTGCTCTCGAGAATTTTCGATACTGTTTTATAATTGCATTCTGCTATTTGAAGGTGCTGGATTAGTTTTGATGCTTCTCCTGTGACGTTGCTTTTAAGGTACTGCATTTTTTCTATTGTTGTCACCGTTTTGTTGAATGTAGCTGGTGGTGTTGATGACTTCAATAGGCTGATCTTCAATAGCTGCTGCCGTTGGTGGTGGCTCGAAGAACCATGATTAATTCTCTGATTAGAGAGATTGAGTATTTGAGGTTTAATGTGAGGGATACGCCGTCACTCGTATCAATTGTAGACTAGAACTCACAACCCTGTTTGATTAATTGAATAAAAATGGGATTCATTCAAAGACTGATTTATTTGGTATTATTTACACATTATATACAGGTTTTAACATTACGTAGTTTATTGTTTGACCTAGTTAATAGGTCATTTTTATTTACTTAAGCGCCTTTTTGTGCTTACTAGTTATAATGTACATAATGTGTGTGGGTGTGTGGGTGTGTGGGTGTGTGGGTGTGTGGGTGTGTGGGTGTGTGTGTGTGTGTGTGTGTGTGTGTGTGCGTGCGTGCGTGCGTGCGTGCGTGCGTGCGTGCGTGCGTGCGTGCGTGCGTGCGTGCGTGCGTGCGTGCGTGCGTGCGTGCGTGCGTGCGTGCGTGCGTGCGTGCGTGCGTGCGTGCGTGCGTGCGTGCGTGCGTGCGTGCGTGCGTGCGTGCGTGCGTGTGTGTGTGTGTGTGTAATTCAACCTTGCAAACGTTTGTATCAGCATGTTTGTTGCAATACTTAATCTGCTTTATATTCATTCTACTTACTAATCGTTTTACATATTTCTTAATTGTTAAGTCTTAATTCTAATTATATTTCTCAATTTATTACTAAAAAATTGTTAAAATGTACTGTTTAATCTATGCAAGATTAAACATATATATATATATATATATATATATATATATATATACAATGTGTCTCAAATTTGCTTCTCTATAAAGGGATCTCGGCTTCTGTTATACTTACGGCAAAGGTTAAACGGGGAAAGTTTTAGAGGAAGCTTAGAGCATTCGATATCCGGTTTCAGATTTACGATCGGTCAATTGGTTTCGAAAATATCGGCGAAAAACCGAAAAATGGCGGATTTCGTTTTTCGCCAGTAAATCCGAAATGGTTAATTTGACAGCTGTCACAATTTGAGATTATTGGGACACTTTCTTAAGACGAATAAGATGGCGTGTATGACATGTCACAATCGTCTTTTGTTATCCCACAATCTGCCTCAACTTTCATTTTTCATATTGCCGCCATATTGGATTTTTCGATTTTTTGAAAGAGCGCAATATTTCTAGTTTAGTGATGTCTCACAACTGCATAAAGATTAGAGGTTCATCGAAATATCACACTTTCTAAAGTTAGGTCTTATTTATTATTAGTAGGCCATGATTTATTTGTCGCAAAATAACATTAATGGATAATGTATAAAATTCTTTGAATTTTCAACAAAACATGAAATTAAATAACGACCTCTCAACAAGACAGAAGTTTTGGGACAAATTCGCAGCTATAAGTGTGTTAAAAATAAAGCCAGAAAAATCGTCATTAATTTAATTAATACTTGAACCTTTGAATAACCTACGATAAAATTACAATTACAATTAATTTACAGATTTTCAAAATGACGTCCATTTACATCGAGACGTTTTTGACAATTGGTGACTGTTTTTTGTACAACCCTAGCAAGTGTATTTCCATTAACACTATTTCTAAATGTATCCAAAGCTCTCTGTCTCAGGATTTCTATGGTCGCAGGAGAATCAAACTCGTAGACCTCATTCTTTGTGTGACCCCAGAGGTAGAAATCCAAGGGCGAAAGGTCAGGGGATCTAGGAGGTCAAGATATTGGACCATTTGATGCAATAATTCTTTCATCAAACTGCTCCCTTAAGAAGTTCCTGACTTGAATGGTGTTGTGTGCCGGACATCCATCCTGTTGAAACCCGGTTCTTCTGAACTCATCTTCGGTGAGAGTAGCTCGTAAAGCCGGCACAACCTGGTTTCGCAAAAGCTCTAGGTACCTCTGTCCGTTTAAGTTATAGTCAAACAAAAATGGTCGTATAAGTCGATTTCCTGCAATGCTTAATAATTTATAATACATAGGTACCCAATTAAAATAGGTAAGTTAGATTAAATTACCAATAATCCCACACCAAACGTTACTTCCAAATCTGGTCTGTAGACGTCCCTCTGCCACTTCGTGAGGGTTTTCTACAGCCCTATGATGAATGTTGTGCTTATAAAAACTCCACAATTCGTAAACCTACTCTCATCATACCACAAGACATGATTAACAAAATCGGGATTTGCATTACACATTCTAGTATACCACTCGCAGAAGCGCATTCGTCAGTTTCCTTAAGTCCTTGAACTATTGTGGGTTTGTATGGATAGTAGTTATTCTTTTTTAAAACTCTTCGTACCGTTGATTTTGACACACGAATTTCCCGTTCTACCGATCTTACCGATGCACTGGGGTTTTCGTTGACAGCTTGTAAAATGTTTCTGGCACGATTTTCATTATCAATATTGTATCCGCTTTTAGGTTGTTCGAAGGCCCCATAGTTAACCCTGATGACATCTTATGACTATAACGCTGACATGGAGTCTGGAGGACTCCACAAAGGGAAAAGCCATTTTTTCCTTAATCTTATAAAAAATTAAGAGTTCACATATAAAAACAACAAAGTTTAATAAGAAGAAACATGCTTACAACAAAAATTCAAATAATATAATTTGTGAGCAAAAACGGAAGGTATCTACAATAAAACATTTAAAAAAAGGTATTTCTTATACAATTAAAATTAAGCAAAAATGTATCTGAAATTAGTTTCTGTTGTGCAAAAATGTAATAAATAAAGTTGAAACTAATTCAAAAAAACAAAAATATAGTTCTAGTATTATAAAATAAAATTCGTGCAGAATATAAAGTTGAGTAACCATATTGACCTATTTATCATAGTTGCAGCATTGTAGACAACATTTTCTAGATCATTGCAGGCGTATTGGTTTTTTACAGCTAAAGCACACGTAAGCAGTTTTTCTTGTTAATTTAGCAGGATATATATAACAATATTTACGAATTTCCAACTTATCTTCTATTTGCTCAGGTACGGGAATATCTTGAATTCGATGGATATTTCGTACATCTTTGTTTAGGTTTGGAACATTAAGCCGTCTAATCATATCAGATTTTACTAACCCATCGGCAACTTTCTCAACAAATGTAAATCTAGCCTCAGGATTACCGTGAAAAGAAGCATATGTAATGTATGAATTCGCACTACAAATATCGACAACTCTGTAAAAAATACCTAAAGGCCATCTTTTTGTTCGACGACTACAACTATATTTTGCACTTCTCATCCATCGAATCTACTCCACCCTTTGTAAGATTGTACCAAGCAATCATTTCAGGTTTTCCAGTATCAGGATCTTCGGTTTTGCTGTGGTGCATGGAAGAAATCAGTAAAACGGCTTTATTTTTGTTCGGCACATATGATAATAGGGTCATTACATTTGCAAAACCATACAGTGCTTCAGCTACTGGTCGTTGTTTCTGAGGAAGAAATTGTGTAGGAATATCTCTTTTGTTTTTCTTCATTTTTCTTCAATAAGTATTCTGCTAACTCTACAGACGAAAACCAATTATAGGCTGTTATATTTCTATTGGAGCCATATAAGGGTTTTGTCAGACGTATGACAGCTTGGGATGGCTTTGCAAGTTTCTTTTCATTGTTGTCTAGATTGAAACTATCTGAATCTTTTCCGACATAGAGGTAAGTGTTGTACAAATAACTTGTCTGCGCATCACATAAACACATTATTTTTAGGCCGTATTTACAAGGTTTATTAGGTATAAACATTTTAAATGAACATCTCCCGCGAAATCCCACAAGCATCTCACCTACACATCCAGATTCACCACGAACATAAGAGTTTTGTTTATTTCGAATAAACATTTCGAAAAATTCATGTATTGCAGCGCCAGCATGAATCTTTTTTCTTTTATCCGTGTCTTCGGGATTGTCAAATCGTAGAGCAGTTAGAATTGCCAAAAATCGTTGCACTGACATAACTGCCCTGAAAACATCTCTTCCTGGTGGAGTTCGTACATTTCGGGTTGGCTCTATTTTACTCCATTTATATCGGTGTTTTCCGTAAAAATAAGCCTTTTTTGTTACTTCCAAATTTTTACCTGAAGCACATTCTTCTTCCAAATTGTTTTCAGAATCAATTTCTTGCTGAAAATCGTCCTCTTCAGAATTTAGTTCTTGCTCACTACAAGAGTCATATTCACTGAGTATAACACTCTCGTCTTCGTTCTCAGTATCACATATGTCACTATTCGCCTCGTCATACCATTGATTACAAATTTAATGGAAATTTTAATCTAAAATATTCACGGATCGTGAAGAACTAGCCATGATCATATATTCAATTATATTACACACACACTGACATTGAGTCTCCCAGACCCCTTAACGACTATAACTCGGAAACCGAAAAATTTACAATAATGTCTTTTTAAGGCGTCAAACTAGACTGAAAGTTAAGAAGGTACTGAGAGCCAGGCACTTGCAAATGCATTTTAGTGGGCGTTACAGATCAAAGTACAGTGGGCGGAGTCTGATAGACTCCATGTCACCAGTTAAGGGTTAATTAAATTAAATACAATTTTTCTGAACTGGGTTTTATGAGGCTGCCGTCGTTCGGGGTACATCTCCAAATACCTCGCTGAGGTAATGTCGGCGTTTCTGTTTGACTGCAAGTAAAGCGCTAACATGTCAAACTTTTCCTCATTTCAATAGGGAATACCGGCCATTTTCAACAGGCTTTTACAATTTGCGTATCACGTTTATGATTTTAATGACAGAAAAGTGTACTACTTATGAAAACACTACTTTGAATTATTTAACGTCAAAGTCAGAGCCACCTTATACGGAAAAAATGAAACCCAATTTTACTGACAAATAAATCATGTCCTACTAATAATAATAAATAAAACCTAACTTTAGAAAGTGTGATATTTCGATGAAACTCTAATCTTGTATGCACTTGTGAGAGATCACTAAACTGGAAATATTGCGCTCTTTCAAAAAATCAAAAAATCCAATATGGCGGCAATAAGAAAAATGAAAGTTGAGGCAGATTGTGGGATAACAAAAGACGATTGTGACATGTCATACACGCCATCTTATCCGTCTTAAAAAAGTGTCCGAATAATCTCACATTCGCCATTTTCGGTTTTTCGCCGATATTTTCAAAACCAATTGACCGATCGTAAATCTGAAACCGGATATCGAATGCGCTGAGCTTCCTCTAAAACTTTTCCCATTTAACCATTGCCGTAAGTATAACAGAAGCCGAGATCCCTGTATAGAGAATCGAATTTGGGACACATTGTATATATATATATATATATATATATATATATATATATATATATATATATGTATATAAGAAAGTGGGTAATCTTGACTGATAATGAATATAAAATAAGTTTATTGGGGAATGCAGTCAATTATGAAGGCCAAAAGTAAGAAACCCTTTGTTAAAGCATTTCGAAAGCTCGGCATATTAACAAAGGGTTTTTTACTTTTGGCCTTCATAATTGACTGCATTCCCCTATATAAATATATATATATATATATATATATATATATATATATATATATATATATATATATATATATATATAAACGTGTCCAAGATAGGGAGGGCCAGTACAGGGATCTCGAGAGCCGTAAAAGATACGAAGTCGGTTAAATGGGAAGAAAGTTGCGTATTTTGGTGATTAACAAAATGCTTTTTTGAGATCTAAAAAATTTCGATTGGTTCCGGAGATATCCGCAAAAAACCGAAATTTTGCAAAATCGTTTTAATTTTTTACTGGGTTTGTTTCAAGAGGAATTTTAAAATAAGTGGTACTTTCTCATAGCCACTTTTTCCCCTCTATAAGTTCGCGTTATTGAATTTGAAATCCGACGTTTCGTCTTTGACCGACCATCATCAACTTCATTTTTGTAAATACGGCTCTGATTTTCTAATATCAAATTGTTGAATCTCTTTCAATTCTGAATTCAACAATGTACCACACTTCACGGTTTAGGTATATTTTAGACCTTATTTGAGTATTATTAAAAGTTTTACTCGAATCGAAGCTGCCTTGTAAAATCTCTCATAAATTTAATTATTTCAGCTATGTCAATTTATCGAAAAATTACTTTTTTTTGAGGTTCACAAATAAATTAGTTATTAACAATAGTTATTACAATAATAAGTATTTACAACAAAGGATGTTACAAAAATAACAACGAAACTAGTATCAAAGAGTAGAATTTAAGTTCATAGGAAGTGTTCGGAATGATTGCCCTCATTCTCTAAACATAAATAGCATCTCATAACTGTAGCTTCTAAAACATTAATCAGCATAACTGGTGTTATACTTTGAAAAGCTTGAAGCACCAATCTTTTCAGTTCTTGTTCTGTTTCAAAGTTTTCCTTATAAACATAATTATCGACATATCCCCAAACAAAGAAATCTAATGAAGTAATGTCGGGTGAACGTGCTGGCTATGGCGTTTCAGAATACGTGCGTGTAAGTTTTCCTGGAAATTTATTTAAAAGGTACTCATTAACAGGCCTTGAATTATGTGCAGGCGCACCGTCCTGTTGGAACCAATGGTTGCGAATTTCTGCTAGAGGTAAATTATACAGGGCTTCTTCCAAGTCATTTTGTAGTAAATTGAGGTAATGCTCAGAGTTTAAATTATGATGGTAAAAAAATGATCCTATAATTCGTGTTCCCACAATTCCGGCCCACATATTGAATCCAAAACGGTGTTGATATCTTGTTTCTTTAAGTAAATGTGGGTTTTCTGTGGCCCAGTAATGAATATTTCGTCTATTAAAAATCCCATTTTTAGTCACCATGCTCTCATCAGACCATATTATCTGATAAGGAAAAGCTACATTTTCATGACCTTCTCGTGTGTACCATTCACAGAATGTTCGACGCCTTTCTGCATCACCGGGCTTAAGTTCTTGACAAATTCTGTATTTGTATGGATGAAATTTTTGTTTTTTGTAAAATAAATTGTGCTGTCGATTTCGCCATACCAACGTTTTGTTCAATTTTCCGAGTTGATGTTCCGCGGTTCTCAATAACTGATAATAATACGTTGTTTACTTTTTATTCATTACTAGGCTTTTGTCGAGAAAGTGCAGGTTTCTTAAACGCACCGTATTCTTTAAGATTAACTACTAACTTACTAAATGTCCTTTTATTTGGCTGCCCCCTTTCCGGATATTTATTTAAATACATATGTTCCGCTGCATAACAGTTTCGGTTACTTAAAATGAAACAAGTTACCATATCAAATTTCTTTTCATTTGAATAAAGTTCCATATTTCAAACAAAATGCAAGAAAAACGTTTTTAAAGAAAATAATTTCACAGTAAATGTCAAATTTAATACATCTTTGGGATGTTCAAATAAATGTAGAAATGTGATAGATACCTGAGACATTGAAACGTACTAAGATCGATGCAAAATTCGACTACTTGATGTTAGATTTATTGTTATCTTTTTATATCTTTTATTGTTAATACCTGTGCGTGTTTAATACTTATTAATAATTATTGATTATCTGCCTTATTTATTTGTAATCTTTAATAAAAAGAATAGTAAATTTTATTGTTCTTTATTGTTAATACTTCTTCTTCCAGTTCCGTCTCCTATCGGAGGTTGGAAATCATCATTGCTATTTTTACCTTGCTGATCGCAGCTCTGAACAACTCCCCTGAACTGCAGCTATACCATTCCCTAAAGTTTCGCAGCCAGGAAATTCTTCTCCGTCCTACACTTCTTTTTCCTTTGATTTTTCCCTGGTCTATAAGCCTCAGTAGTGAGTATTTTTGGCCCCTCATTATATGTCCCAGATATTCTAATTTTTTCTTTTTTACAGTTTTTATTATTTCGCATTCTTTCCCCATTTTTAGCAATACATCTCTATTTGTCATCCTCTCTATCCATGATATTTTCCACATTCTCCTATAGCACCACATCTCAAAAGCTTCAATGTTTTTAATGTTTTTCTGTTTTAATGTCCATGCTTCCACACCGTATAATAACGTGGAGAAAACATAGCATCGTAACATACGTATTCTCAAGTTTAAGTTGATGTTTCGGCAGCATAGAAACTTTTTGTTATACTTACTATTGTAAAAAGTATTCTTAATAACTTATTTATATGTTTTTTTGATAAATTGAAATAAATGAAATAATTAAATTTATGAGAGGTTTTACAAGGCAGCTTCGATTCGAGTAAAACTTTTAATAATACTCAAACAAGGTCTAAAGCATACCTAAACCGTGAAGTGTGGTACATTGTTGAATTCAGAATTGAAAGAGCTTCAACAATTTGATATTAGAAAATCAGAGCCGTATTTAAAAAAATGAAGTTGATGATGGTCGGTCAAAGACCAAACGTCGGATTTCAAACTCAATAAACCATCTTGTAGAGGGGAAAAAGTGGCTATGGGAAAGTACCACTTATTTTAAAATTCCTCTTGAAACAAACCCAATAAAAAATTAAAACGATTTTGCAAAATTTTGTTTTTTTGCGGATATCTCCGGAACCAATCGAAATTTTTTAGATTTCAAAAAAAGCATTTTGTTAAGCACCAAAATGCGCAACTTTCTTCTCATTTAACCGACTTCGTATCTTTTACGGTTCTCGAGATCCCTGTACTGGTCCGCCTTATCTTGGACAGAATATATATATATATATATATATATATATATATATATATATATATATATATATATATATATATATATATATATATATATATATATATATATATATATATATATATATATATATATATATATATATATATATATATATATATATATATATCAGTTGGTCTTCATAGATATTTTGCTAAATGCAGTTTTGTGTACATTCAAGGGTTGGGTTGTTTTGATGCCGATTTGTGTTAAATTACCAGTACTTGTTGACTTTATTACTGTGGTTTAGGATTTGAATCCTAATCGGACCCGTTTTCTTCCTGAACCACTTCCACCATATTTCAATTTAGCCCTTGCGGTGCCGTAACCCTTTTTCTTGGTGTAAGGGCAACCAAGTCCCTAACCGATCGACTAAGTTTTATCCCTAAGCCCTTGTGAGCCTTATCCCTATTAGTTGTTACAGCACACCCTTTACTTTTGAAGCAGCAATACCTTTGAGCACGTAACATGATTAACGATGGGACGTTTTAACGCGTGATGTTTCTCCAAACTGAAAGCTCTATATCGACTAAACTGCCATCTCGTAGTAAAAGTACACAACGCATCAATTGTTTTTTTTTTCTGATAGTTCGCTACACTGTGACGTAATGCATTCATTAGATGTAAAAATCGTTTATTAATAGGCCCCATTAATGCATGGTTTAGAATTGTTTAATAAGTCGTTTTAGCAAACGATTCTCTGAAAAAATATTTAACGGTAAGGTAGAAGTTTTTGAATATTAAGTTATGTTAGCGAGGAATTTCTAATTTATGACAAATTTTGAATTTTAATGGCATGTTTTTAAATGCAAACAAGCCCACTACCGTTCACCAGTTGCCAGAGATGCATAATAGTTGTTGGCGAATAAATTTTAATTCGTTCTGTAATATCTGTTTCTTTTATTAAAAAAAAAATCATTACAAGTATTATTTTCAATTAATGTAACATTTTTATAAACAAACAATATAAAAAAACTATTTAAATAACCCACTTAATGTAAATATTTAGGCGTATTTTCTTATGGTAATTAATTCGCTTGCACATTAATTCGATATTTGCGTAAATTGGATTCAAAACTTCTGAAAGGCGCCAATTGAATCGTATATTATGTATTTAAATTTTGTAATTATGCAAATCAATACGTCAATTTTCATTACGATATTAAAAATTACCTACATATTTTTTTCGTACTGATTGACTCAATTCACACACTAAAATTTAATCAGTTATTAATTAGTGTAAATCCTACACTCTGAAAGAGTATATATGGTAGCGATTTTAAGCAATGTCATTTTAGTCAGGGAAAGTAGCCCAATGTTCTCATCAAACACTAATGACCGAGTGTAGGTGGACTATCTTATTACATTCATACTTTTGTTTGATACTGAGTACTTTATTAAAAAAGAAGTATTCATATCTCTTGTTTATTTTGCCAAAACTGATTTATACCAATTAGAAGCAAACTTCGTCTGGGACAATGAGCTCTAGCAATTCCTCATTAACATTCTGTTAGGAAATTATAATTCAAACCATATTCGTGGCGTAAGACCAGTTAATATCTTCAATCCCATAATCAATCAGATTAATTAATACTTCCCTGAAAAAACTTAACAAGTAAAACTAACATATGAGAGAAAATCTTAATTTGTATTTTATAAGAAAAAATCTAAACGTATCTCGGGCGTACGAGATTTAAATCTAATCGGATTTTTTCGAATGTTCTTCAAGATAAACTAGCAAAACACTTTATAAGAGAAATCTAATATTTTTGTTGTAATTCCGACATTAAATATACTGCTTCGGTCCCTGTTTCTGAAGTATCACTTTTAATCTGTAGGGATTAAAAAATAACTTTTGATCCCTTGAAACACAATGAGAAGCAAGACCTTGGCAACAAATCAACCTAGATTCCTTATGACGAATCGTGCACCATTTTGCATCTGTGATTTTTAAACTTCGGAATTAATTTTGATATATTTAATATCGAACTAACACAAAATAGCATATATTCTGCAGCACTGGGGAATTATTTAACCCTTCGAATGATAGCAGCCGTCGACTTCGTCTCGGGCTACAACATTCACTCGCGGGATTAAATATAGTTCCTCTGTCTCTTAATATATAACATACCATTGTTCTGCGGATATTCTGGCCATAGCTCTACTATTATTGCAGTTCCTTCTAATTCTGGCGGTGTTTATATTTTTGTTCTACTTTTCCAAGCGTAAATTAAAAAAAAATTTGAACTAAATGAAAATTGAAAGAAATTAAATAATGTTAAAGCAGATTTTTTTAGAATAATTATGCATTATCTTTTTTAATACGTTCATAATAAAAATAAGCAACATTGTAAAAATACAAACAATAATCTATGTCAGATGGAGGTTGGTAGACATGAATGTGGTAGGTAGAAAAAAAATTACAAAGCCTCAGCTAAAATGTTTATAATATAGCTTAAAGATTTTCAATCCCATTTAATTAATTTTTAGACTTATTTTGCATTATATTAAGAAACTGTATAAGGAAAAGATTTGTAAGATTAAATTTTCTTTAAAATATACGACTACACATTTTCTTATAAAATTAATCGTTACACAGATATTGTAAAAAATTGAACCTACACCTAATTTCTACCTTTGTGAATTTCTTCCACTAAATTACTTAATTACAATTAACAGATATTTTTAAGGTTTATATACTAGTATATTTATATCTTTCAAATATACAGCTGTTTCAGAAATATTTGATAAACATCAAAAAATGCTTCTAATAGCCTGGCCTCTAACTCTGAATTCGTTCGCAATTTTAACGAGTTCCCGAACAAGTGAAAAGAAGCTTAAATATGAAATTTGATGTACGTACCCATTGTTGTTTTCAAGACATAGTGGATACTAACGACATACACATACTCACGCACATGCACACACGCACGCACACGCACGCACGCACACTCACGCACACTTACACACTTACACACTCACACACTCACACACACACACACACACACACACACACACACACACACACACACACACACACACACAAAAATAAACACACACACACACGCACGCACACACGCACACACACACACACGCACACACACACGCACTCACACACACATCACACACCACACACACACACACACACACACACACACACACACACACACACACACACACACACACACACACACACACACACACACACACACACACACACACACACACACACACACACACCACACACACACACACAGCACAGCACGCACGCACGCACACACACACCACGCAGCACGCACGCACACGACACGACACCACGCACGCACGCACACACCCCACACACGCACGCACGCACACGCACGACACACACACGCCGCACACACACACACACACACACACACCACTCACACACTCACACACCGTCACTCACTCACACGCACGCACACGCACGCACCACCACGCACGCACGCACACGCACACACACACACATACACACACACTAATTAATCGTAATTCAAACATTGAAAAAAATCTACCCTAGGAAGTTTTTTCGCTAAACTGCGCGTCGTATCAAACAAACTGCTAGAATACAATTACAGATATTTTTAAGATATATATATATATATATATATATATATATATTGGTATTTTTACATCTTTGAATCATACAGGTGTTTAGAAACACTTGATAAAAACCAAAAACTGCTTCGGGTAACCCACTGTTCTCCTATATCAAAATAAGCTTAAATACGAAATCTGAATTACGTACCTGTTGTCGTTCAGAAGTTATCGTGGATACTAACATACATCCATGTACACACGCAAGCACGTACGCACCAGGAACACACGCACGCCCGTACGCCCTCACAATAACACGCACGTACCCACGCATGTACGCACGCATGAGCACACGCACTGAGACACACACACACACATCCACAGACACACACACGCACGCACATACACACACACACACACGCACGCACATACACACACACACACACACACATACATACATACATACACACACACTAATTAATCGTGATTCAAGTAATGAAAAAATTCTCCCCTAGGAAATCTTTCGCTAAACTATCCGTCGGCGTCATATAAAAAAAGGCTAGAACACAACTCGCAGCCATTTTTAAGGTTTACACACTGGTGTGTTTATACCTTTGAATCAAACAGCTACTTTAGAAACATCTCATAAAAACAAAAAACTGTATCAAATAACCCCCCTCCCCCACAGTTCGCCCAAATCCCAATCAGTTCCTGGACAAATGAAAGGAGCTTAAATATGAAATCTGAAGTACGCACGTGTTGATGTTCTGAACGTATCGTATCGTGGATAGTAAATCATTATTTAAATGTTCAAAAATTTTAACCAACACTTAACCTCTCTCCGCTAAACTACGCGGCATCAGACAATTTCCTAGAATACAATTAACAGGTATCATAAGGCTTCATATCCTGGTATTTTTATACCTATGAGACATACAGTTGATCACATAAACACCAAAAACTGGTCCAACTACCACCCTGCAGTCCCAAATACCAACCAGCTACTGGACAAATGAAAAGTGTCTTAAACATGAAGTTTTACGTACGTACCAGCCATCGGTCTGCAGTTATCGTGAACAGTAACATACATCCACACACACACACGCACACGCACACGCACATACGCACGAACACACGCACACATACACTAACCCACACGCGCACACACACACACACACACACACACACACACACACACACACACACACACACCGAATACCCGAGCACCGCAAGCACGAACGCACGCACGCAAGCACCCCCACATACGCACGTACCGGTTGTCGCTCTGAATATATAGCGGATACTAGCATACATCCACATACACACGCACCAACACGCGTCCCGTACGCCCGTATGGCCCCTCGACCACAGACACGCGAGCACACAGGCACACGCACACGAACACGCACACGCACGCGCGCACGCATAAACACACGCACACGCACATTCACACACACACACGCACACACACACGCACACGCACACGCACACTCCCACGCACACGCACACACTCACGCACACGCACACGCACATACACAAGCACACGCACACACACACGCACACGTTCACATGCACGCGCACGCACACGTTCACTCGCATGCGCGCACACACACACACACACAAACTCACACACACAAACTCACACACACTCCCACCCACACACGCACAAGCACACGCACACGCACACGTACACGCACACGCACACGCACACGCAGACGCATATGCACATGCACACGCACACGCACACGCACACGCACACGCACACGCACACGCACACGCATACTCACACGCACACGCACTAACGGACACACGCACACACGTGCACACGCACACACGTGCACACATACACAAGCGCAGATGCGCACGCACACGCACACGCACACACGCACATACGCACATACGCACACACGCACACACGCGCACGTGCACACGCGCACGCACGCACACACGCCCACACGCACACAAGCACACGCTCACACGCACTCGCACACATGCTCACACGCACACACGCACACACGCACACACGCTCACAGTCACGCCCACAATCACACCCTCACACACACGCATACAAATTTGAATGCACAAGTGCAAGTGCGCGCATTCGTACGCACACGTACACGCACAGGCACACGCACACGTACACGCACACGCACACTCACACTCACACGCACACGCACACGCTCACGCACACGCAGATACACAAGCACACGCACACGTTCACACGCACGCGCACGCACACGTTCACACGCACGCGCACGCACACACAAACGCACACACACTCCCACCCACAGACGCACAAGCACACGCACACGCACACGTACACGTATACGCACACACACACCCACACGCACACGCACACGCACACGCTTACGCACATGCACACGCACACGCACGCGCATACTCACACGCACACGCACTAACAAACACACGAACACACGTGCACACATACACACGCGCAGATGCGCACGCACACGCGCACGCGCACACTCGAACATACGCACATACGCACACACGCACACACGCGCATACTCCCACACGTACACACGTACACACGCACACACGCACACAAGCACACACGATCACACGCACTCGCAGACATACTCACTCGCACACACGGACAGACGCACACACGCACACAGGCACACTCGTACACACGCACACACGCACACACGTTCTCAGTCACGCCCACACACACACATACAAATTTGCATACACAAGTGTAAGTGGGCGCATTCGTACGCACACGTACACGCACAGGCACACGCACACGCACACACACACGCACACGCATAAACAAACACAAGCACACTCGTACATACGCATACACGCATACACACACATACGCACACACGCTCACACGCACACACGCACAAACGCACACACGCACACGCACGCATGCGCACATTCGCAAACGCACACAGCCACACTCACACTCGTACTTACGCACACACGCACACACGCACACAGTCACACCCACACTCACACCCTCACGCGCACACACACCCATATGCACACCCACGTGCAAGTGTGCGCATGCGTACGCGCACGTACACGCACACGCACACGCACACGCACGCGCACTAGCTCACGCACACGCACACGCATACACACACGCATACATGCACGCACACGCACAATCACACGTACACGCAGGTACAATCACACTCACAGGCACACGCATACGCACACGCACACGCACACGTACTCGTACACGCACACGCACACGCACACGCACACGCACACGCACACGCACACGCACACGCACACGCACACGCACACGTACACGCTCACGCTCACGCTCACACGCACACACGCACACACGCACACACGCACACGCGCACACACACGCACATACGCACACTCGCACACACGCACACTCGCACACATGCACACACGCACACGCACACACGCACACGCACCGCACACACGCACACTCGCCCACACGCACCACACACGCACACGCACACGCACACACGCACACACGCACAGCACGCACACACGCACACGAACACACGCACACACGCACACACGCACACACGCACGCACGCACACACGCACACTCATACACGCACACACGCACACACGCACACACGCACACACCCACACACGCATACACGCACACACGCACACGTGAACATGCGCACACACTGACACCCGCTCACACAAACACAGGCACACACGCACACACAAATACGCACACACGCACACGCGTACACACGCAGTCAGTCAGATTCACGCTCACACCCTCTCACCCTCACACACTCACACCCTCACACACTCACACCCTCACACCCACACACCCTTACACCCTTACAACCCTCAAACCGTCACAATCTCATACACTCACACACACACACTACCACTTTTGAGTTATTTCATTATCCTAGTTAAAACATAACAACACTTAATTATTTCAACATTAGTAAAGGGTAGGCCATGATTTCCATTATTTAAGGTGATATTTTGTTTTATTTCAACATTAGTAAAGGGTAGGCCATGATTTCCATTATTTAAGGTGATATTTTGTTATTTTGTCATAAGTTATTAATTCTGAAAAGTAACCAATAGCCAGAAAGATTTTGCGGTTATCATTAAAAACGTTGACTAGGTATTATATATTAATTTAATTAGATAACTTACAAACAAAAATAACTAAATATAATATTAAACAAATAAAGTTTTGTAAGTGTTCAAAATTAGCACCATCCACTTCTAAACATTTATGAATCCTTATCATTAAGTTATGTCTTGTAATTATGGAAATATGGTCGGGTGTTAGAGAATTAAAAGCAAGTAAGACTCTCTGCATCATATCTTGCTTTGTCGTAATAGGTTTGGAAAATACCTGATTTTTAATGTAACCCCAAATACCAAAATCTAGAGGAGCCAAATCAGGAGACCGAGCTGGCCAACGAAACGAACCGTGATTAGCAATCCATCTATCATCAAACATGTCGTAAAGATGCTGAGCAACAGGCCCAAAGTTATGAGAAGGTGCTCCATCTTGCTGATACCAAGCTGAAGCCGCCTCTCCATTTCTTATAGTATGTAACGCCGGTCGTATGGCTTCTTCTAAAATGTGTCAATATCTTGTACGATTTAAATTTTCATCATAAAATCTTAATGCTACAATTGTATCGTCTTTTATTGCACAAAAAACATTAAAACTCCAACTATCTTGGAAATAACGTTCTCTACTAACATGTGGATTTTCATTAGACCAAAAATGGGAACTATGTCGATTAAATAATCCATTTTTGCTAAACTTTGCTTCATCACACCATATAACTTTTTTTATAAAGTTTTCATCCTCTTGGGTCTTCATTAAAGACCATTCACAGAATTCTACCCTTCGAGGAAGATCAACCTAAGTGTAAGTGTTGCACCAAATGATATGAAAATGGTTTCCATTTGTGTTTTTTTAAAATGCGATGAATTGTTCTCGTCGACAAAGTAAGATCTCTCTCATAATCTCTAATGGTGGCATTTGGAGAGGCCGTAAAATAACCCAAAACATTAATTTCGTTTATGTCACTGTCCACTTGTGGTTTATTTTTATTAATTTTTGTCTTAAATTGACCAAGCTGACGGCAGTTTTTAAGCAATCTTCTTACAATATCACCAGTTGCATTTGGTCGATTTGGATATCTTCCTGCAAAAACACGGTAAGTCCGTTCAACAATTCTATTACACTTTCCGTAAATAATAATAAGATTTAAAAAATCATCATTAGTAAATCCTATATTTGCCATTATTTACTATGAAATACAAACTGGTAAAGAAAAGTGTCAAAGCAACATAAACAATTAACGTTCTAACTATCAAATCTTTGACAGCCATGGCCTACCCCTAATGTTGAAATAATTAAGTGTTGTTACGTTTTAACTAAGATAATGAAATATCTCAAAAGTGGTTGGATTTAGGCGTAGGGAATACTGATACCAAACGAATTGGCTTAAAAAATACAGCGGAAAATGTAATAAAATACAGGGTGTTCTATTTAAAGTAAGCAACTTATAAATGATTTATATTGTGCATGTTGGCGGCTAAATTTAAAACACCCTGTATGAAATATCAATGAGATATGGAGTTAACGGTCAAGCGCTTGTTGTTTATTGATTAGAATTTCACGTCACTAGCTTCGTTATTAATGGAGATATCGTTATTCAATGTGGACTAGGATTTTTTTAAATTTAAAGAAAAATCGAAATATCTCGAAAATACTTTATTTTTGGTATAGGACATAGTGCACAAATTTGATCTAGAATTTCATGTAGAATTCGAAAATAAAATAAAAAATATTAGGTTCTATTTAAAATAACAAAGTTGACGTCTACTTCTGGTATAACCGGAAGTGCCACATTCAGGACAATATTATATTTGAACTCAGCGTCATCCAAAATCTACAGCTTCATAATTTTAGATTTTTAACATAACTGTATCCGCCATTACTTTTAATCAAAACTCTTCGTGCCACACCCTGTATAAGATGTAATAGTAACATAGATAGAGCAATTATTGTTAGTAAGAGGTGTTACTCTGTAGAAATACCCAAATAAAATTGTAACGTAGTTTTTAAAAACTTTACGTTTTGGTCCACGTACATTACTAGCTAACACGACTGTAATTACAAATAGTTTTTTTGAAATCAATTATTATAAGTAATACAAAAAACTGTCGAGGAGCAGAATAATCTAAAATGTATAAATTTCAACTGCGGAAGTTTTTAATACACAAACAATAGAATAAATAAAAGTACGCATAGAATACAAAATGAAGGGTTACAAGAATACGTAAATAAAAATGATAGTTTTTAAAGTAATGTATCATATATTTGTATGCATAAAGTAGACACGCGGTTTTTATCATAAAGGCGGCCTTGATAACTCGACATTTTTATAAAACATGTGTTCACGCATCCGTCTACGAAATATTAAAAGTAGTCTATAAAAAGCTTAAATAGTAGTTATGTAACTTTTTGTCGAAAAAATGTATTTCATCAATTTTTTAAACTGTAAAACGTTTTTACTCGCATTTAGTTACATTTATAACCACCCTGTAAATGCAAATCGGTGCTCTGCGTATTTTTCTATTAAAACAAATTAACTTTTAAAACCGCTTTTTTATAATTGCCTAGAACAATATAGCACCATTAAATTAGAGAGAAAGGTAACAAACACAATAATATTATAGCTGTAAAATGTGAAAGAAGGGCGAGCATTTCAATCGGGGAAAGTTGCGCTATGCGAGATGATGATCAGGAAACAACAAAACTGGGTCGAAAAGAGGTTTCATCTTATATAATTTTGCTTTTTTCTTAATCATCTCTATCTCTTTCTTTCCTTATGTATCATATGTATACATTGCTAATTTACTGACTTATAATACACAAAAAAAAACAATTTACAACTAGAAGCTAATTATATGATACAACGATTATTTATTACTAGTTTCGCGCTTTTTATTGACACATCAAATGTAAATATTTGATTTCCTTAAGTTTTTTCGCACGATGTACTCATATATTTTTTGATAATCGTGAGAGCATTATTATTACTATAAAATTTGTATATGGCGAAAAATATAGCATTAGTTGAAAGAAGGCGGATAGAGTTAATAATAGATTTTGCTCTTAAAATTGCACTTTATAACTGTAATTTTAGTATGTGCCCAGAAATCTTAACTATATTTACCTCGTTAAGTAATGCATTTATTAATTATTGACGAAACTATTGCAAAAAATAAATAAATAATAATAATAAATCATTGCATGTATACATAAGAGCCAATATTCTGACGACTTAATTAAACGCTTAATTATTTTAATTAACACAGTACTTGATTTAAGACAATTACTAAGCATGTTTTGCGGTAAACAAATCATTTAAGAACTCAACGCCCAAAAATATTAATCAGTTGCATGTTATTAACTTTTTGTTTTTTAATATTAAAATGTTAAGCCTTTAAGCGCTTTTAGATTTCAGGCGCAAGATAATCTCGAGTACAGGATTTTAATTTTACTGTAACAAGAATAAATTACATCGACCACACACGATTGTATAATTTTGAAGAACAACTAGAAAAAGTAACCATATCCAAAATCAAAGGGGTAAAAAGTATGACACTGAAAACATTTTTTTCTTTAGTTAAATATACGGCTGATTTTATTAACATGAAACGTACTAAAAAAATATTTATAAAATGACAAAAAGTGCATTTCAATGGATCGTGACTTGAGTTGTGATTGGTAGCGTTTTATATCTGTAATTGTTAGCCATCAATCCTTGTCATGTCATTAAAAATACAAGTACGTATAATTATCGTTTATTACATCTATCTTTGTCACAATCAATAACAAAAATGTAGTTTATAAGTTTTTTTCCCATGTTTGATGGAAAATTTTGCCCGAATAAATAACCAAAATTTTTACAATGTTTACTATACTTCCTTTATAACTAAAAATACAATATAATTCCGCAATTATTTTTATATAATTATTTATTTCCCTACACGTTTCAATACAACATGTCGTCAGTGATCTGACAATACCTCCTCTCTGCGCATTTCTAAATTTTACAGGAGGTGGAAAAAACTGTTATAATATGAAGACATCAGTAACACAATAGTATATTGTGCAACAAGTGAGAAAAGTACTTTCCCCACGTATTGCACACTATACTTTTCCTACAACTGCATAAATTTAAAGAATACAAATAATGTAACTTAATATTTATTTTTATAGTTAGCAAAACTAAAACAACATTAAAGTATCCTACCTCTTAACAGTTAAATAATTCATTTAAAATTATAGTTAATAATAAAATTCGTACAATTTTGTATGGTCAAACCCGAAACGTCATTTTTTTTAGTAAGTTTTCTGTTATATTAATTGTAGAAGTTGAGGGTTGATAATTCATATACGGTGCATTTCCTGTCTCCATTTGAGTAGAGTTCGAGTGATTTTTCAATAGAGTTGACGATTTTATTAGCAACATTAATTTTATTTTTAATAGATTCCCCAACGTATCCTTCTGCCAACGTACTGGATTGCCATCCTCCATGGCGTTTTAAGGTTAATATGCCCCCCCCCCCTGCATTTACGAAAATTATTGCCGAAGAACGTCTGAAGCAGTGACCTGTATATAGATGGGGATTTTCCAATTTTAAAAAAATTGCAATTTTCTTAGCCATACTACCAAATTTGTTAATGCCGACTACCTGTCTACTGCATGTTCCGTGCTGGTTATTTAAAAGGAAACGTTTTTCTGGCAAATCAATCGGTCGAATAGCAGCATACTTTTTATATATATTATAAAATTCTCCTTTTACAGAGAACGTTCTTGCCTTTTTTGTTTTGGTGTTATCCAATTTCACCAGTAAAACCGAATTTAAATCCTTTAAATTATCGATTTTTAATTTCCACAACTCTTCTCTACCACAAGCCTCTGCTACGCCAATAGCCACTGCAACCTACAAATAAAAATAACAGAATGTAAAATTAAAATTTTATTAAAAAAAAATATCAGCCCAGTCCGAGATTTGAACCCGCCTGTGAGCCAAGCGGACATACGAACCACTGCACCACAGAGCCTTGCTTTATAAGTTTTGTTTAAAAGTAAATATACCTATCTAGCAGAATTTTAAATAGAATTTTAAATAATTATCTAATTATTTTTATTTGCTAAAGAACCCACTAATTACAAAAAGCTATGTTAATTCGAAGAAAAAGGCGAAAGAAATTCTAAAAATAGTTCCTTCTAAATAAATTTACCTTTATCGTCTGTCAATATGTTTTATTTTTTGGGAACATGATTGTCGGACTTTCTTTTAAAAAATGAACGTAATTTTTGATATGTGTAAATATTAATGTTATTTTTTATGCTGATAGTACTTCGAAGCATTGAATATTGTGACCAAAGTGTAGACGCCTTTAAAGTTTTCGACAGCCCTTTAAAGTATACCAAAGGTACACTTTCCGAAAAAGATTTTATTTTTGTATTTATTCTCCATTCCATAAATTTTTCGTATGCCAATTCATACTTTTTTCTCGAAATTTCCGGCAACAAATCTAACGTTACTTTTGCAGCTTTTTCCAATATCTCTGGCGGATTATTATCAAAATCGTTACTACTGTCAGTATCCATATTATTTATTATAAATAGGTATGTCTTATTAAAATGATATTTAATGAAAATGGTCATTTTTATCAAAGCACGAATGAAAACTATCTTAAGAATTTAAAAAATTTCTATAATGTGACAGTTGTGACAACTATTTAAAACTGAGCAGCTGCCAACTAAGTTTTTTTGATTTTTGTTGATTCTCCATATAAATGTATGTGGCAGAGTGCCGTGAGAAAAAATATTTCTCGCAGTATGAGCAATACATGGTTTTGAAATTAAGTAAGCTATGAGAAATACGCTATTTTCCACAGCAGTTTTAGGAAATAGTATATTATTTTATAAGTAGGTAAAGTGACACTTTTTGTGGCGAATCTGTAGGTTTGACAAATACAGATGAGCCATAAAAAGTCCCTTTTCTACGCATAAAATATACTATTTCTTCTTCAGACGTTTTTTATACTTAAATGTGAAATAAGGAAAAATAATTAGGTTGTGAAAATGAGGAATAGTTAGACTTACTTAGCGTGCTCTGGTAAGCAGCAGCAGTAGACGTTGCTAGATTTCGTTGAAAACAATGCATTAAACTAGTTGAAAATTGTGAAGATTCTCCACGTTATTGCAACTTTTTGTTCCTATTTGTGTAAATTAAAATATTACATTGTTAGGAGTATGATGGATTTGGAGAACTAGACGCGGTCAGAAATTACTGAAGCGGTTAATACAGCAATAAATGATCTATTACCTACAAGATCGAGCAAAATCTATACTCGCGCTTTTCAGCAACTTATAAAACGGTGCTATGAAAAAAATATTAAAAGCTACTCTGAAACCGTAATGTTAGCTTATTTTGCCGAATTAGCAACAAAAATGAAAATGAAAAGCTGGAAAATGTGGTCCCAATATTCGATGATAAAATCATTATTAAGCATTCGACAAGGCGTAGATATAAGCAAATACTTGAAACTTCGTGCATATCTAAAGAAGCAAAATTAAGGATACACCCCAAAGCAGGCGAAAGTATTTACAAAAGACCAATTTAACAAATCTTTGTCGGAAGCGTCGGACGAAAAATACTTGGCAGTGAAGGTAAGTTTTAGAAATAGAATGAAAACAAGTCTTTATATTTTGTATTTTTTTTAGATAGTTTTGATTATTGGTATCTCAGGGGCATGTCGTTGCGATGAATTGGTGAAGATGAAGGTAGACGGCATTGAAAACCTGAAAACTCTGCTACATATTAAAATTCCAGATAGAAAAACAAAAAAAATTAAGTCATTTACAGTTGTAGGGGAATCTTTCCTAAGTTTATATAACAAATATGTTGCTTTGCGCCCACAGGATATGAATGATCGCCGATTTTTTTTTAAATATGAGTAGTATTCCTAGGGAGGTAGCTTTTTTTCTTAAAATTAGCGAACTATGCAGAATACACAGGACATTGTCTAAGAAGAAACTCAGGTATACTGTTGGTGGACGGCGGCGCAGATTTAATATGCTTGAAGCGCCATGGTGGCTTGAAATCCAGCACTGTAGCTGAGTTTTATATTGAAGACTCTATAGCAACGAAAGAAGAGGCAGCCTTGAAAATTTTTGCACCTAGTGCAAGCGCTACGAGTACAGAAGTTCATGTAGAAGAGGAAGAATTAAAGACCATTTCCTTCGAACGCAGCAAGACCTCCACTGTTACCTCTGGTAGATTTTATTTTGGAGAAAATGTTAGTCTTAATCGTTGTACTTTTAATCTTTATAACTCTAAACAATAAATTTGTTTTCGTTGTTTTCCAAATAGGGTGTTTGTCTTGCATTACTTTTGCATCCGCTGCGAGGGGATGCAAAAGACTTTTGCAGCTGCCGGTGAAAATGTCAAACTTTAACGTTGTCAGGTGAAGTTTAAAATGTCATCTTTCATTGACGTCTGAAGAAAAAATATTTTTTATACAACTATAAACAAAGGTACAATTTTCATATGCGCCATCAATTAAGAAAGGTACATCATTGTATTCAGATTTTCATTTCCTACTGACAAACTTTACTAAAACGGTTCATTTCCTACGGGTTTAATAAGTTACTATTGGTCGATAACGAATCATACCTAGGTACACAATCAAGCGCCTCCAGGAGGCTTTGACACTTTGTGAAAACTTCATTGACTTGACAGTTCGCTAGTTACAACAAATTCAGTCAGTTTTTACATTCAATTACTTTTTTACGTAACAATAAATATGGATAGAGACAACGATAGTGACATATTAGATTTAACACCTCCAAATATCACAGAAATGGCAAAGGTAACTTGTCTGAATGTACCTCCACAAACGTAAAAAAAAAATACGAACTTACGTACAAAAATTTCATGGATTCGCGCAAAGACCAACAGATCAGTTCATTTTTGAAGCATATTTTATTGGCATATTTCGGAGAAATGTCGAAATAATTTAAGTCCACCACCCTCTGGAGTCAATATTCAATGCTTAAATCAATGCTGAAAGGGAAGTCGGATGGATGTGTACCTAAAAGATCTAAAATTTTCACACCTCAAGAAATAAACAAATTTATTAGAGAAGCGCCTGATTTACTAACAAAAGTAAGTTTAAAATATAATGTATCTTATTTTTTAGGAGGAAGAATAAATATTGGAGTCTAGTTTCTAAATTCGTTTTTAAATTAAAATTTGTTTGTTTTCTTTAAGGCTGCTAGTATTGTGGGAATTATGGGTGATACTGGATCAATGGTTTTAATCACAGTACCAGACGCAAAAACCAAAATTACAAGGCAGTTTACTATTACCGGACAATGGTACATAATTAAAAAAAAAATACGCTCATCTTCGTCCGTCACATGCATAAGAAAATCTATTTTTTTTTGAACTGCCAGAAAGGTACCGTTCAAAAAGTAGGAATTAACCAATTTGGTTCAATGGGAAAGCAAATAGTCACATTCCTGAAACTTCCTAATGCTGAAAAGTTTACGGGTCACTGTTTCAGAAGAACATCCGCAACCATTCTTGTAGACGCAGGTGGCGGTATAATCACTCTAAAACGGCACGGTTGATGGAAATCCACCACCCATGAAAGTTTGTCCGAATAAATACAAGCTCTTATGGTATTACCCCCTATGGATATCAATAGTGAAAGTGAGTCATAATTAACCCCGCCGAATATTGCAGAAGCTGCATGCTTAAACTTAATACCGGAAATTTCGAGAGAAACATATGAAAAGGCCAACAAATATTTTAATGAATGGCAAGCCAGAAATGCCACCCACGCGAATTTCGAAAATGTGTTACTTACGAATTTTAGTGAATTTTCACAAAAATGGAAGGCCTCAACACTATGGGCGTAGTATTCCATGTTAAGAACGACGCTAAACATCAATAAAAATGTAGATATTGAAAATTACCCTAAACTTAAAGCATTTTTAAAGAGGAAATCTGATGGTTACACACCAAAAAAAAATCAAAAATAATTTTCAGTACAGACGAATTAAACAAATTTTTCACAAATGCTGCAGATCACGTATATCTACTAGACAAGATAAATTTTACAAATTTAATGTTTTATTTTCAGTACATAGTAATATCACAAGAGAGTGAGAATAAATTGAAAATAATTTGACAGATTTTCGAAAAGGGCAGAGAAAATATGGAGAATTATTTTCTAATTTATCGAACTCTCGTGTTGTACTCGTTGGATTATTTTTGACGTTACAATAAGAAACACGTTTTCAATATTAAAATTTTAGTTTAACAAATTTTGGTTTCTAAACTTTCAAATTGATGAAGATCGTCAGCAATAATACTAGTGGATTCCGGTGAAGATATAACATCATCAGACATGGCGGTTGGAAATAAACTACAGTTGCCGAAAGCTACATTGACGAGTTTATGAAAAACAAACTGGGCATTGCAAATAAAATCCTAGGCTTCATAATAGATGAAAATTTGCCATCTGCCTCAGTTGTTACAACTAAACAAAATTCTACGATTCAGTGCCCACGTCACAAGTTGTACTTAATAATTGTACCAATATAACCGTTAATATAATTAATAGTTTATGTTATTCCAAAAGATTTTGGGTTTCTTTCGTTTATACTTAATTAATAATCCTTATGTCATTTACCTTTTAAATAAAATAATAATATACTAACATTTTTATTATAATTTTAATTGTTAATTTTAAATGATTATGATTTATTTTTGAAACAGCCGTAGAAAAAGTATAGTGTATAATTCGCACGGAATGCTCATTTCCCATTCGTTTGACTGGCAGTATTCGCCTCGTGGGAAATGAGTACAATTGCGTACTCGTTAAACAATATACTATAACCACAGCTTATTTTTTAAGCTGTGCTATAACTTCACAATTATTTGATTTAGGTTTGTAATGTATGTACTACCAATGACGTTTTTTCAATTTTTTTTATTTATTTGAAAAAAATAAATGCATCAATTAGTTTTATTTGAGTGACTAAAACACGAAGTTTATTCAATTAGGAATTTATTGTTTACGCAGCATCGCAAAATAATTTTATACACTCTTGAGCTCAATATCACGATTGGCACCGTCCTTTGTAAACAATGTTTTGTAAATAATCTGACATACAAGAAACGAATGTAGATGCACATAAACTGCTTTCTGTCTTTGTAAACCAATAGCAAGACAAATGCTGCGTACCAAGATCAAAGATGGTGCAGTTGTAACAGCACAGCTTAGTTTTACATAAAATATAATCCCCCAGCATTTAAAAAAGGTGCAACTTTTACCAGTTGCAAGGCAACTGTTAGTAAGATGATTTGACCATTTTTAACTTTTTCCTTATCAGCTTCCTTTTCAGACCGCTCGATCTTCATTCAAAATGTGTTGTTTTTGTATATTTCCTCTTCTACGTTATTCTCACCAGAGGTCACATAAACCCTTCTTTGGTTTAAGAAAACTTAAATTGTTTTCATAAGATACTTTTCTTTCTAAGACCGTCTCATTATACTCTTCACAATGTTCTCTGTAAATATTGTGTGACATAATTGTGCAATTCTCCTCCAAATAAAGCTTTGTGCTGTCTCTTCTAACATAGTGAGAAGGCAACTTGGCAAGGTTATCAAAAAGCAGTTTCAAACTTCCTTGAGTTGTTTGACTTTTGTACCATAAAGTTGCACATTTTTCTAGATTGATAGATTGTTTTCTCTCTGTGTGCATTCCAAATGACGACTGAACTTCCACTGCTGCACCATAAAGGGCCTCCAAGCCAGCGTGTGTAAAAATATACTTCGACAAACCTGCAGATTTTTGTTTAGATTGATCAATGTATAAACGAACGTACCCGATCTTCGTGAAATATCATCGTGCAAATTCTTCCTTGTCCTTCTTTGCGTAACAGACGTAGTTACATGAGAGACTACAAAAAATTTCATTTAGTCCCAAAAATCGCTGAAAACAGTTTACCTGGTCTCATCAAAATCTTGGTAGAACCTGTTTTAGATTTTCTACACGTATGTGATTCGCATCCTAACCTCATTTTTCGTGATTGCCCCGGTTTATTATGTTTCACAGCATTATGTGTACGGCTATACCCTTAATACTCTTGCCCAAGCATCCTCAACTGTTCCTTCGTCTTCCATTCATCGCTATCGACCTTTTTCTTTCTTTTCCTCCCTTCACCCATGTTACTATAATCGATTTCAGTGTTTTCATTACCTTCATCTTGTTCATCAGAATCTTCTTAATTCCCAGTTATATAACTAAGATCAGTCTCTCCAGTCTCCTTTTCACTTTCGGAGATATGGTCGAGACCATGTCACCCTGTTCCTTATTTGGAGTGGCAATATCATTAGTAATATCCCTTAGTTTGTTTGAAGTAGATTGATCTGTCTCGTAACCGCTAGGATCTTGTATAATATATTTTTCAGCTTGGCAATACTCAGTGCTATTCACATCTAAAAGAATGTTCTTTTTAGAGTCTTTTTGATTATTAAATAAAATTAACCAATGAAGGGCATTATCATTCATAATGCCCTTCATTGGTTTCTTATGTTGTATCTTTATCAAGTAAGACAGGGACATTCTCAAGATCCAAAATATCTACACAAATTCCGTTTCCTCCACTCGTTTCTCTCCCTGAATCAATTTTTAGATGCTTTATGTGTAGAGTTACGATTGATTGTCTTTTTCGGCGTTCAACTTTGCTGCAAGCTTTAATTTTCTTAGGTCGACTGAAGGACATTCCTAATTTCTGAAAGAGGCAAATAAATACTATCATCAACATGTCTCTATTTTGTTATTTCCGAAAATGTTGCACATAGAAGCTATAAAGGCAAGTCTTGAACGAATCTGCATCACTCTCAGTTACAGTTAATTAATGTGCCAATACCTCCTATGCCTAAGATAAAATAAACTCGAATTATTTATTAAATTATACATTACTGACAAAACTTAACAATTGTTACACAATACATATATTACTATAAATATGACTTCTCGTTTAAAATATACAGGGTGTCAAAGTTTAAAGAAATACAACATTTTTTGGTTATAACTCTTGTAAATTTTAACCGATTTTGATTGGCGCCGATTTTCCCTCCAAATATTTTACGCCACTGCATTTTTTTTGCAAAGCTTAAAGCCTTTTTTGATTTTCAATTTAATTTAGAGAAAGAACTGGCTGTTGAAAAATCTTGGTTAGAAGCTTATTTGCAGAAATATTTTAGGTATTTTAGTCTTACATTTTAATTATTTAAAATAATAACAATAATAATAATAATAATAATAATAATAATAATTAAAATAATAATAGTTACAAACGGACAAAAAATTAATGAATGGAAAAGAAAACCAAGACATGGAGTATACGTAGCAAACGTGTCAAAGGATGAAGTGAATTATACGGCGAGTCAGGCATGGTTGACTAATGGTGGCGTATTCTCTGAGACTGAAGGATTTGTATTGGCAATCCAAGACAGAATAATTGCTACTCGAAATTACCAAAACACATTATCATGGACAAGAACGTTGTTGATAAATGTAGGATATGTGGTAAACCAGGTGAGACAATAGAACACATAACACGCAGCTGCAAACCACTTGCAGCAACCTCATATACAGTGAGACATGACAATGTCGGAAAAATAATACACGAACACCTACAAAGAGCCATAGACAACACGAAAACATACGCACCATACTACAAGTACATTCCAGCTAACGTCATCGAAACCGACAAGTATAAGCTGTACTGGAATAGACTAATCCTAACTGACCACTACGTTCGCTGCAACAAGCCAGACATTTTATATTTTGACAAAATCCAAAGAAAAGTTAAGATCATAGATATAGCAATACCACACGTTTCAAATGTTACCAATACCCGAAAAACAAAAATCACAAAATATATGGAACTGGGACAGGAATTAAAGCAGTTATGGGACATAGAACAAGTAGAAATAGTACCAATAATTATAGGAACTTTAGGTGAAATACCAAAACAACTCCGGGAAGATCTAGACGGTCTACAAATGCCTAAAAATACCTATGCTCTAATGCAAAAATGTGTGTTATTGGACACATGTAGAATTGTAAGAAGCGTTTTGAATATTTGACCAAAGAAGCATACTGTACACACAAAGCTTAATAGATCCATCCAAGGAAACTAAAACATTTCAGTATTTAACCAAAATTATCAGTCAACAACAGACACAGTCATACACTCATCTTATATATTCAACTAGTTTATTTACTGTTGATTTACAGTAACCTTCAATACTGTATATATTACCTCATAGAGGTCGTTCTACAGATTATGTACTACCATTAAATGTGAAACTAAAATAATAATAATAATGTTACGAAATTGGAATCTGAAAGGTAGGCTTCCGAAAATCATTCAGAGTTTTCTGCGGGATCGTGAATTTCGCGTGCGCGTGGGCAGTGTTTACTCTGATACATACATGCAGACAAATGGTATACCACAGGGATCTGTACTTAGTACCACACTATTCACCATCGCAATAAATGGAATTGCAGACTCCGTAGAAGGCAACTGTCACTCCATGCTATATGTTGATGACCTCGCAATAGCGGTTAGTGGACGCGAAATGGAACAGATGAGAGCGATCATGCAGAACAGTATAAATAGCATTACAACTGAAGTTCAAAGACGCGGAATGAAGTTCTCGGTGAGGAAAATTGTATGCATGCACTTCTGCAGATTGAGGCATGCACACACTGAGCCAGAATTAAAAGTTAATAGCCACACTATCCCATATGTAAACGAACATAAGTTTCTAGGACTTACCTTTGACAAAAAGTTAACATGGAAAATACACATAGAGCAGTTCAACGCAACCTGCAAACTTACATTAAATAGACTTAAAGCGCTTTGTAATCACACATGGGGTGCTGACCAACATTCGTTAATGGCAATAGTTATAGTTATAAAAAGCAGGCTGGAATACGGCAGCGTGGTGTATACAAATGCTGCAAGGACACATTTAAGGAAAATCCATGCAACATGGAATCACGCCCTCCTTTTTGTAACTGGTGTATATAGGACATCACTATCGAAGCTCTAAATGTCGTCGCTAACAGCCTTCCTCCATCTACGGTTCTTGGAGAATAAGTTCAATTATGGAATAAAACTAATAAATAAACACCAACACTTCTTACGTCAAGATATAATTGAACCACAATTACTAGAAAAATATGAATGGAGCGGAACGAGGACAATACCAGCCATCGTGAAGATATTTAAACATCTAGAGAACGAAGGATTGCCAAAGAACATGTGGAAAGCCGAAGCTGAACCACTAGATTTTGAATTGATTCGTCCTTCCATGGCATATATAGAAACACATGAGGTGTACGAGGAATATGTAATACAACATATGAACTACACTTTCATTTATACTGAAGCTATCTCACATCAGGGAAATATAGGGTGTTCAATAATGATCGATGAACGAGAGTTGAGATGGGAATTGCCAGATGGGACTTCACACTTGACAGCCACTTTAGTGGGCATGATAAAAGCTATACTATATGCTACGAACAGTACTAAAGATAATGTCGTATGTACAACATCTAAGTCAGCCTTACTTGCCATACATAACATATTCACCACAAATGAAATAGCGAAGAGCATACTACAAAATGTGTCAAGGCTAAGGAACTCAGGAAGATCAGTCGCATTCCTATATATGCCAGATAAATTAAGACCACCTCATACCGTCAGCCAAATAGAAAATTTAGCAGTAATTGATACTTACCTGATGGAAGATGTCATAAATTATACTAGAAACCACATAAAAAACAAATGGCAACAAATCTGGGAAAGTAACCAAACACAATTACGAGAAACTATACCAAATGTACATCGTATACCAAAAATAAAACACGTAAGCAGAAAAAAACAGATAGTTTGGACGCGAATCGCATTAGGACACTCGAGGATAACCCATTGTCACCTCCTACTAAACAGAAACCAACCGTTATGCTCACAGTGCGGCGGACCCCTGACAGTGAAGCACGTTATTCTGCAATGCCCAGCATTATCACAATATAGAGAAATCTTTAAAATAGGAAGAAACCTTAGCCGTGAGTTGGAGAAAGACCACTACGCGAAACTGCTTGAATACCTGAATTCCATCAACTTCCTAGATATGATATAAGCATAGCATGATGACACAGGAATGTATACCAGTAGGAACATCCAAATGATCTAGTAATCGAAGATGTCCCTACATGGTTACCACGTGTATGTATTATACATGTATTAAAAAAAAATAATAATAATAATTGTCTTTATTCAAATACTTAAATTTTAAAATACAAGCAGAAAAATAGAAAAAACGCAGTAATAATATTAGCGGAAACTAACTTCGAACATATTGGAATCGCAAGGCGAAGTTCAGCATAGCTGCTCTTGCACTTAACCTAGGTTTTTATTTTGCAACTAAGTAAGTAAACATGACAAGCATGAAGAAAAAAAAGAACAACGCAACTTAAATTTTTTTTCTTTAATTATACATATATAGAAAGAAAAGAGGAAAGAAACAAAAATACTGGGTGAAAGGTATTTATTGCACACACCGTTGAATAAAATAATGTATTTTAACAAAATCAGTCCATCAATGATAAAATTGATAGGTAGTTTTTTTATAATCATATTTATTTATTGTTGTCAAGACATTTTGGCTTATTGTGCATCAGTTTCGAGTTTTTTGCGTTTTTTTATTATTATGGAAAACTGCACACCTGCTGAATTAACAGATGTGCATTTTATTTATGGTGGTGCAAATGGGACCGGTAGAGAAGCCGCTCGTTGGTATCGACAAAGTTTTTCTGATCAGCGGCATCCAAAACTGTAAAATTGTCCAACACATTCATGCACGTTTAAGAGAGACTGGAGTTCTCAAGCGTCCTGCACCCCATGGCCAAATGAGGCTCGGGCGAACATTGCGTTTTGAAGAGGAGGTTTAAGAACATGTAGCAGAAAATCCATCCACCGGCACTCGCGCAGTGGCTCACGATATGGGTGCTTCTCACATACCGATTTGTAGAGTTTTACATGAAGACCCACAACATCCGTTTAAAAAGCAGAAAGTTCAATCGCTACATCAAGCAGACTTTGCGCATAGAACAGAATTTTGTCCCTGGTTTTTGGATCCGCAGCTGTATTGATGAATGTTTCACAAGGGATGTTATGTTCAACACACGCAACAGCCATATCTGAAGTCACAGGAACCCTCACGCTACCGTCGTACGTGGTCACAACTACGGTTCTCAGATAATGCCTGGAAAGGGATCATTCATAGCTTTTTGATTGCACCTTTTAATTTATCTCCCAACGTTACCGGTCAAGTATATCTTGAATAAACAAATTCTCTTTTGGAATTGCTGGAGGATATTCGTTAAATATTTGGAATATGCTGATACTCCAGCATGATCGAGCACCACCTCTTTTTTCCGCCCATGTCCGAAATTATTTAAATAGCATATCCAGATCGTTGGATTGGAGGTGGTGGTCCCTTCCCCCGGCCTCCTAGATCATCCAATTTAACCTCCATTGATTTTTCCTTTGGGGATATGTGAAATCTAAGTTTATGCCACTCCTGTTGATGATTAAACATAATTTCCAAGCCTTCCAAGCATTACGAGAAATTCCAGGCATCTTCGGCAAGGTTCGAAATTCAATGTTAAGACGATGTCAAGCCTGTATCGATGCGGAAGGGTGACAATTTGAACACAAAATAATAAATTTACTTTTGGATACAGAATTAAATTTATTATTAAAAAATGTTATTTAAAAACTATTATTGTCTAATAATTATTTTTTTTAAATTATTTAAAAAATGTTATTGTTCTTATCTTGTTGTGTTTAATCCTTAATCTTTTATCTGTAATAAAAAAAATACATCTGTTACCTTTTTTTCTAAATTGCAATGTCCATGGACAGTTAACAAAACGAAATATTTCCAAAATATCTCTGGAAATAAGCTTCTAATTATAATTTTTCAAGAGACGTTTCTTTTTCTAATTTAAATTCAAAAAGACTTTTAGATTTGAAAAAATGCAGTGGCATAAAGATAGGGCGGGAAAAGTGGCGCCAACCCTGAATATCTACGCCACTTAATTACATAATGAGCAGTTCACTTTATAAATACCCGACTTCAAAATGTCGTTAGTTCAATCTTTCGCATTAAGTAAACATTTAAGAATATTGGTATTAGTTTTGCAAGTTACTTTGTACTTCTTGTTCTTTTGTAATATGTGGGGTTTACTGCTTTACTGATATTTTTGCAAAATTTGAAATTGATATGTGTTTATTTTCGGTCTTGTGCAATTTGTTTTATAATTGATCTTTCTTTGTTGGAATGTGTTTGGTTTAATGATAATCACATTGCTCTATGTAGTTTTATAAGCGGCTAATTTATGTTTTTTATAGTGACATGAATCGTTTGAAGTTGCTATGTCTATATCTGTAGGTTTTCTGAGTAGGGAGAACTTAAACTTGTTCTGGGTATTAATGTTTAAATATAGAAAATTAATGGCTCTATTTTGTACATTCTCTAGTGTAAACTTTATGTTAGAATGTAAATTACTAACATTAATTGAAAACTTATCAGAACAATTTAATTAAGAAATTTGATCTTCTAAATTGTGCATAAAGACATTAGCTAAAATGGGCGAAATTGAACTTCCCATAGGTATATCATCTTTTTGTAGATAAACCTTATTATTGAATGTGAAATAATTTTTATTAACACAGAGATCAAATAATTGAATCAACTCCACTCTTACAATAATTCAACATTATTATTAAATAAAAAAATACTTAATGGCGCATACATTGTTTATGGGGTATTTTAGAAAACATGCTAGCAATAGAATACGAAACGCATCTTAGAAATGATCACAATAATTATGGCAAATTTCATATTGCGAATTTACTTAAATAGTTTTCATTGAAAAATGACAAAACTTGTACAACAGCTACGAACAAAAGTAATAGAAATAGTCAAATTTCTGTTAAAAAGCAAATAATGGTAATACTTTAGTAATTATTGCAAAAAGTTAATGATTTTATTATTAAAAAAGTTTAGACATTTTAAATAGAGATCCTACAACAAAATTTCAAAAAGATGCGAAACAAAGTTAACAAAACTTCAATATCTGCTTTACAGATTTATAGAAACAATAAATTTTATACAAGAATCAACAGACACCTAGCGAAACTATATGGTCATTACATCAGTAGTTTCGTACATCTAACCACCTTATCATATTTTATCAAATAAGCTAAACCACATAATAACAAACGATTTAAAGTACAAATCGAAACATTCGTTTTCTAAGACCCTTCAAGAATGTATGCGTGTATTAAATAATTCTTTATTTAATAATAACGTAGACTTAGTCACAAGAATGCAGTTACTTCAATTATTCGATCTCCGTATCAATCAATCTTATTTCTCGCATTCAATAAAATTTATCTACAAAAATATGGTCTACCTATGGGCATCCCAATTCCGTCCATTTTAGCTAATATCTTTATGGATAATTTAGAAGATCAATTTTTTTAATTAAATTGTGCAGATAGGATAGTATTTTGGTTTCGTTATGCTGATGATATTTTAGCATGTTTTCATAGTTAATCAGACTTCATTGATAAGTTTTTAATTAATATTAACAATGTACATTCTAATAGTTCTGATAGTTCATCAGATTTTATTGATAAGTTTTTAATTAATATTAACAATTTACATTCTAACATAAAGTTTACGCTAGAGGAAGAACAAAATAGAGCCATTAATTTTCCATATTTAAACACAAACATTAATGCACAGAACAAGTTTGGGTTCTCCATGTTCGGAAAACCTACACATACATACATTATAATTACAATTCCAAACGAGTTATATCACTATAAAACACATAAATTAGCTGCATATACATCATTAGTACATAGATCAATGTCTTTGCCACTAAACCAAACAAATTTCAATAAAGAAATACCAATTATAAAGTAAATTGCACAAACTAATGTTTACTTTTCAAAATAATCGATACTTTATTTAAAAACTAAGAGTTCAAATTGTATATCACAAAAATTTACCCAATTAACACAGAACCGAAAGAAAATAAATAATTATCAATTTCATATTTGGCAGAAAAAGTTGCTCTCATATTACAGAAGAACAAGAAGTACGAAGTAGCTTTCAAAACTAATACCTATGTCTTTAAATGTTCATTTAATGCGAGAGATCCAACTAACGATATTTTGAAGTGGGGAATTCACAAATTGAACTGCACATTCTGTAATTCTGTTTATATTGGGCAAACACTTAGAAACTTTGATATTAGATACAAGGAACACATTAAGTGTTACAAATATAAACATACAGACAAATCAAATTATGCCAAACATGTAATAGTAGATAATCACTTATGACTTCACAAAACAACACTAAATTTTTACACAAATGAAATGTTTTGGAAGGATTCGATATTGATAAACATAAACAGAGGGTACTTTAATGAACGAACAGGTTGATTTTATAGACTAACCCTTAACAGATATTTTAAATATAGAATTATAATTTACGTCAACTTTGCTGTTTTACTTCGTTTAACATGTTGGAACAATTTTGAAAGATAGCTTTACTACTGGTGAATGTAACTGTAAGTGTTAAATACAAAAATACACAAAAAAAAAACAAAAAAGGTATGTATTTTAAATTTATGTGCAATAAAGGTGAAAGTTTACATCTTCATACTTTATTTACCTCAATTGTAAACCAAAATAAACCAGAGCGCGTGTGACGTCACAATGTTTATTTTTACTCATCGTAGCAAACAGCTGATACCGTGTTTTGACTTTTAATCGATTAAATCTTGTTATTATCGTCAATATATTGATAAATATATCAAAGATGTCAAACCTTACAGGTTATCGTGCTTTTATAATAACAGTAATTAATAATTATTTATGTAAGCGTATAAATTGAATAAATATAATTCGATAATAAATGTTTTTAACTAAACTGCAGAATCATAACTTTTTGCATTAAAAAAATTTCTATGAATAATTGAAAACGATTAAATAATAAATTTGTAAACGGTTATTGAATGGTTTCGCTTTAATTTAGTATTTAATATTTTAATTACGCGCTAGGTTATGTACTATACGAAATTGAAAGTTTATATAATGGTGGTTCTTCCGTTGTTATAACGTCGTTTAAATAATTCTCATGATTTAATGTTTTTTTAGCTGAAAGAAGACATGGAGAATTATATTTACTATACTACAATGGGAAGTGGAGCAAAAATTAAAGTTGATGTAGTACTGCACAAGTTTAGTTGTCAACCTAACCGTAAACTTTTTCACATATGACTAAACAAGGTATTATAAATAATTTTTTTGCACTAAATTTCGGATATTTTTAGTCAATTCACATGTAGAAGCCGTTGACACTGTACTATTGAGAATTAATTTAACATTATGACGTCACAAACATGCCGACCAATCGTGGCGCGTTTGTAGTCACGTGATATTCTTTTTAAAATTTTAAATTGCTTAAGTCAAACAAAAAATGTTAATATTTTTTTGCATCGACTATTAATATAATTTATGGTAAAGTTTTAAAATACATAAAAAACAATGTATAAATTTTTTTTTCAATAACGCAATTGCACTAAGTTTGCGATGAAAAGGAACCGATAGGTCCGTTATACTGTATTTATGCTCAATACTTCTTACCATTATCACAACACCACTATAGCCTGCAGAAAAAAAGATGCCACTTAAAACTCAAGGATTTTGAATGTATACATTTGCTCGTAAGAGAGGCAACGCTCACAGGTAGGTACAAACGAAACTTTTGTACCAACGTCCATAACAAAACTTTCAAATAGATTAATCTTATTTCCAATTGGCTGAATTTTTATATGAAACATAGACACACATTTAGAGATAGATTTTTGCTAGAGCCATTTCTTCAATAACCACTGTTGCTTCGTCTTGTTTTTTTAAAATCCGATTCTCTTTTATTCGAAAAACGTTTAGTCAGCAGGTTACTCCCCACGGGTCTTAATTTAGGATCTTGTCGCTCTCTTTTGAGTTAACACCAATTTTAAAAGGTTGGTATGTCCAGTATTTAGTAGGCAAATCTTCACATGATACAACAGATATGACACTTCCTAAAGTTCTGAAATGTTATTTGCATTAGGTTAAACTCTTGTTAAGAAAAAGTCGCCGCTTTCTTCTGTTCCGCTCATTTCCGCCTCTGAATTCTTACCATAAACGACTAATGATCGCCTAAAACTTTTTATTGGGATTGTACCGTTTGTATTAGCAGTCTGTTTATAATTAATTAGATTAAACTTAAGGTTAAAATTTTCTCCATGTATTGTTTTTGTTCAGTAGGTATTGTGCTTGGCGTTACTCCTGTATCCGTTTTTAGAGCCGCACTCTAACTTAAAGATCCATTTTCCTTAACATTATTCAATGTTTTGGTGGTTGAATTCCGGTGATCGTTTTTATCACATACGTGCTTATGACGACGTTCCATTGGAACAAGGCGGCGACCAAACCTTCCACTCAATTTTACGCTTATTCCTTATCCTTAATCCTTAAAAAAATCAAAGCGTTACTTAAATGTACCAAGAGAAAACAAACTTATTTCGGCGAATAAATGTTTTTTTTTCTTTTTTCTAATATTCAGTTTTCTCAATTAATGTATCATGCACAAAGACTTATGGGACAACCTAGTAATAAAAGCAAATCCAATATGTTATTAATTAAACAAAACAATTAAAAGCTCTATGCAAATTTAGCGTGCATCTGACAGGGGCTTAATTTGTTCGGTTCAGTAAAGATAAATAAAAATGAACTAATGCGTACTGCTAAAATGCATTGTGTTCATAAATTCTTTGTGAAACCGAACCTGCCGAACGTAGACGAAGATAGAATACTGAAACGGATCCTAAGAGTTAAGAGATTAAGATAATAACTAAAAAGGAATGTTAGAACATTCGAGAGATTAGAATTTCATAATAATGACTCACCTTTATATTAGCATTATTAGTAAATAATACCTACAAGCGACCGGATATATGAGTCATCGTTGTATCAGAGCGATGACCTTGTCTAAATATTTCAATTTCTGGAATTATCTAGAACATCTGCATTTCTTATATAAGGTAAACGTTAAGTAGAGGAGAACAGTCTTTGTCTCATACGAGTTTAACAGTGCATGTTAATATACAGGGTGGCCAAAAGAGGAGAGGGTGGAAGCTTGTATAAAGACAAAATAAGTTAGAGAAATGATTTTTGGACCAGTGGTAGATATTAATAGGCACTACATTTTAAAAATATTTTTGATCATACAGGGTGTTTCATATTATTGGATCAAACTAAACTTATACTTTTTTAAATGGAACACCCTATATATAATTACATTTTTGGAAAGAACATTTTCATTTAGTACAAAATTGTATGAGTCTATCTATTTTGGTTTAAGAGATATTCAATAGTTAAAAAAAAAAACGTTCCTCTAGCGGCCACCGCCACTGATTTGTTAGGCGACTTTTGTTTATTTTAAAATGGTAGAAAATTGTTTATGGTCCTGTAGTATTTTGAAGTTTCTTAATTTTTAGATTTTTTTAAATAATATACAGGGCGTGTCACTGTAAATACAATTTTCTTTTAATATGTTTAAATGGCACCTCCCCCCCCCCCAATCTGTTCATGTCATTCGATGCCTCGTTTGATATTCCTTCTATTTCATCAAGCATAGAATTAATGATTTTCAAAATATTTAAAAAAAATTTTAAATTTCTGTAGTACTAAATTTATTTATATTCAAATCAACTTTTTCATTTTCTACGTCTTTTTGTAAATTTAAATTAGTTGCTGATCAAATAACAAAGACTATTTGGAATTAATGTTTAAACTCGAAATTTAAAAAACAAGAGTGCCATGACAATATTGCGTTAAAAAAAGGAAAATTGTTTGTAACCATTGGTTCTGTTTGTGCTTCAATTTATTCAGAGTGTTGAAAATGACTCTAAATATTCAGGAAATGGTTTTAATGATTTTTATTCTTGTAGAATGTCAAAAAAATTGCTTACTAGCAAGTAGAAGTAAAATGTATGCAGCAAGGTATCCCGATGCTGAAAAAAAGCCACGAGCTAAGGCGTATCAAGATCTTTTACAAAGATTTGAAGAAAAAGGTAATGTTAAATTTAAAAAACGGAAAGTAGCGAACAAAGCATAAATGATGAAAACTAACTTACACTTTACTTGCAATCTAAGAAAATCCTCATGTAAGTACTTTACAAATATCACATATGACTGATATAAAAAAATCTAGTGTGAAAAGTATATTAAATGCCCATAAATACCATATATATCATATAGAACTTCATCAACAACTATATGGTCAAGATTTTGAACGAAGAATTAATTTTGGCAACTGGTTTTTGCAAAAAATTGCAAAAGTTCCTAATTTTCTCAATTCTATATTATTTAGTGACTAAGCTACCTTCAAAAGTAATAGTTTACTGAACAGACATAACATGCATTATTAGATGTGCTACCTAACCTTCTTCAAAATATTAATGAAGCAGTTTATGGAAATATGTAGTTCCAGCATAATGGTGCACCCCCTACTTCCATCGAGACGTAAGAACATTTTTAAACCACTTGAAAGAAAATCAGTAGATCAGTCGAGGAGGACCCATTTCTTGGCCACCGAGGTTACCTGATCTGACCCTACTCGATTCCTTTTTGTGGCGTTACGTAAAAGATTGTGTGTAAAGAAATTCCAACCACACCAGGAAATATGAAGGAAAGAATAAGAAATGCTTTTCAAAATTTCACATGGCCTACATTAGAGTTAGTGAAAAATAGTTCTGTGCGTTAATAAATGTATTGAAGTTAAAGGAAGAGCATTCGAGCATTTAATGAGAAATTGATTTTTGATTATTTTTTGTTTTTCATTTTATTGTTTTTGTTTTCGGCGGAGACAAGTTCACTCCCACAATATAAATATTACTTGACTGCCAAACAGGTCGTGGTAGAATTCACTCCCTGGCGATTATACACCGTAATTAGAATAAGCGTTTGTGATGTCTTATACTCAAAACACTGTTGCGTAATTATTTTCATTTTTTAATGTATTATTTAACACTACTTTTCGTCAAAGTTCTTTTATTTAATAAAATAAAGCAGTAAGTTATAAACAAAATTTTATTATAAATATAAACTTTATACAAAAAATCAGAAAGCCCCAGAAAACGATAAGAGAATGAAAATTTCATCAAATATACACTTAATTGTTCACGTGCTATATAGTATATACCATAATATGTAACTTAAGGGATCCTTAATAAAAATGGATATATTACATTATTGTATTTTTAGGATTTGACAAAAAATTCATACAAAAATTGACTAATATCCCATTCCCTTCATATCACTAATTCAATGTGCGTTTAAGCATAAAAAATGCCGTTTGGCAACAACGCTGTAATTTCTGAAAAATAATACCATTTAATAATCTTTGTATGCATATTTGTTTGGGAGAGAATTCGACCCATGTCGGGATAGAAATCGATCCATGAGAGAACTACCTGCTCAGGACGGAGTGAACTCGCCCCCGTGCCTTGTTTTGTAAATTTTATTACGCAGTATTACATATAAAAATAATACATATTTACAGTTATTTTCAGCCTAGTTTACTGAAAACAATGCATGGTTAATTTACAATATTAAGACAATTTTGGTAATGCCAATATATAAAAATGTTTAAAAACGACAAAGTTTCTTTTATAAATTAAATTAAAAAATTCTTTAGCATGAAACTACGATTCCATGACCATCTTTATACGTTTACATTTACAAAAAGACGTAAAAAATGAAACCGTTGATCTGAACATAATTAAATTGAGTACGACGGACGGACGGACGGACGGACGGACGGACGGACGGACGTAAACTTTACTAAGGATTGATTCAAATTTATTTAGAAGCAAGAGTGTTTTATGCATTAATTTTGTTCAAAATGTTTGTTAAATTTAAAATAATCCATAAAATTAATTTGTAATTGTTATATTAACTCTTGTTTTTACTTGAAAATTTTTTTCAGTAAGAAATTACAATCCAAGGCCAACTTAATACCTCTATTTTCAGTCTTTTTGTATTACAATAGCAATTCCACAAATAAACTTTTAAATATCTTGAAAATTATTAATTTTACGTATTATAACAAATCAAAGATTTGGGGAGTGTGTGATTGGAGTATTAAAAGGGCAAGTTGCTCCATGGTCTAGCTCAGCAAGGTACAACTCTTACAAAACTTAGTGAAGGTTGAGAACTCTTTTTGACAGGTTGTGAGGGATGCAGATATGTGTCCATAGATATAATCAGTAGTGCATTCTTTTTTCTTGTTGGACGCCACTCAATTTTATAGGTTTATTAATTAAAATTCAACAAGAATTGAGAAAGTACATTAATACTATAGGTAATCTGAATAACACTACACTAAATTGTCTGATTAATTTCAGCATAAAATAACTGCAATGGTATTTCTCGCAAAGCTTTACTATTTTTAATAATTACTGAATCAACACAACTATACTAGCATATAATCTATTATTACTTAAAATTCAAAATGAAATATGATCAATACTGTATTTAATACTAAAACGTATACTTGACCAATTTCAACAACATTGCAGTTAATAGGTTATGCACTCAAGTGTTTTTATCTTAGAAACAGAAATCAGCTGTTTCTTTTTTCATTATAACCGTATCAAAACAACACTATACCGATTTTTTATTTTTTTAAACGTACTTTGCCTTAAAAGGATACATACTTTTCTTGTAAGGTATTAACTACATTTTCAAACGAACTGCAAGTTGAGAAGTTCATTACCAATAATACATAAACCTACGGTAAGGTAAGATAATTTTCATTTGTCTTCAACGTACAAATAAACGAAATGTAGACTATATATGAAAGTAAGGCAATTTTCATTTGTCTTCCACATACGAATAAAGTAAATGTAGATCAAACTGCAAAAGCAGATGTGTCAACAGCATGCGTTATTGATGCAAGACAAAGGCATCTCCATTTATAGTTCTGTAGGACGAAAGTGCATTATCACGCACGCCATTTTATGCATGTTAACTTCATGACGTCATCGCCACGCTTTTACAACAATACGAAATTCATTAGTATAAGAACTTTTTCTTAACACAAATGGTTTTGCTTAATGTATGGGCTTATCTTTGTTCCCTATTAAATATAATATACACAAAAATGTAATTAAAAGCCTTACACACTGTATACAATGGAAGCAAAACTTAAAAACGTAACGTACTAAGCGAAAATTAATTAAGCGTGTTCAGTTCGCATTTGCGCATAGAACAACAAAAAATTATGTGGCTAAAATAGCCCTATAGACCATAACGTATGTACAGGAACGTTCGTAATTACGTACACTAAAGAGAAAATATCGACATATACCAAAATTTACTTATTGAAAGAAGAAAAGATACCAACGTTGTGTAAATATATTTACCAATAATAACCGAAATCCAAACGTAAATTAAGGTAACGATAGCCAAGAATTTCACGTTACAGTATAAGACCTGCTTGATGAAAAAGAAAGAATATCAAACAAAGCATCGAATGTCATGAAGAAAGATCATGGGCCATTTAAAAAAATTTAAAAAACGTTGTGTTAACAATCACTGACACTCCCTGTGCATTCTTAAAGAAATCGGAAAATTAAGATATTTCAAAATGCTCCAGGGCCACCAAAAATTTTTTGTCATTTTAAAATAAACAAAAGTCGCCTAACTAATCAGTGGCGGCGAGCGCAAGTGGGATAATTTTCTCGAAAGACAATTGAATATCTCTAAAACTGAAGCAGATAGACCCATACAATTTGACATCAAATCAAAGATTATTTGATGGGCTTTCCAAAAATGTAATAATATACAGGGCGTTTCATTAAAAAAATTAAGTTTAGTTTGCTCCAATAACATGGAACACCCTGTATGATCAAAAATATTTTTAAATTGTAGTACCTATTCATAGCTATCCGTGGTCCAAAAATCATTTCTCTAACTTATTTCGTCTTTGTATAACCTTCCAGCCCCTCCTCGTTTGTGAGTGCAGGTCCAGGGTGTGTTTAAAAACGTAAATGCGGTCGCGATCTAATATTATTCGTGTTCGTTCATAAGACATTGTTTTATTATTTACTAGGTTTTTTAGTTCGTTTGTTAAATAGACAATTTATTGCGTCATTAGTTTAGTGAACTATACAAGTATGAGTAATGTAAGTTCCATGGCAAGTTTCTTAAATAGAAATTTTGATGAAAATCAACCATCGACGTCAAGCTCATTTGCCGGTACCGGAGAGGCAGACGAACCGAATAAAGATGAAAAAGTCAGTCACAGTAGTAATACTAACAATACTGCCATCAGTGCCATCTAGAGCCGGCATTTACAGAATCAGAAAGATATTTGAAACTTTCTAAAAAAATCCGTTCCAGAAAATAAGAAACTATAATCCCATTGCTAACTTAATACCTCTACTTTCAGTCTTTCTGTACTACAATCGCAGTTTCACAAATAAACTGAAAATATCTTAAAAATTACTAATTTTAGGTGCAAGACGTGCATGATGAAAAAGAAAGAATATCAAACGAAACATCGAATGAAATGAACACCATGAGGAGGAACAAAAAAGTATCTCCAATTCAAACCTTTTTTAAGATGAAGTATTGCGTCATCCCAAAGTACTACATGCACGCCATTTGGCTCATTTCCCACGCTTTCTTCACAGAGAAATGAAATCATAACCGTATTCAATTCCAAATAATAACGTCTGCGTCTAGCTTTTCGCCTGCGTCTGCGTCTGCGTCTGCGTCTAGTTCTGCGTCTGCGTCTGCGTCTGCGTCTGCGTCTGCGTCTGCGTCTGCGTCTGCGTCTGCGTCTGCGTCTGCGTCTGCGTCTGCGTCTGCGTCTGCGTCTGCGTCTGCGTCTGCGTCTGCGTCTGCGTCTGCGTCTGCGTCTGCGTCTGCGTCTGCGTCTGCGTCTGCGTCTACGCCTACGTCTGCGTCTGCGTCCGCGTCCGCGTCTGCGTCTGCGTCCGCATTTGCGTCCGCATTTGCGTCCGCGTCCGCGCGTGCGTCTGCGTCCGCATTTGAGTCCGCGTGCGCGCGTGCATCTGCGTCTGCGTCTGCGTTTGCGTTTGCGTTTGCTTCTGCGTCTGCGTCTGCGTCTGGATCTGCGTCTGCATCAGTGTCTGCGTCTGCTCCTGCGCCTGCGTCTATGTCTGCATCCCATTTGCATCAGTTTCTCGGCTCATAATACGACTACGTACAAATTTCAAGTTTACGGATAAATGTCTCTTAAAGCATTACTGTACAAGGGGGCTCTTACACAAATCCCTCACCCAACAAGTACAGGTTTCTCACTATTCTCACACGTCGGATACTTTTATCGCCCTTCCCTCACTCGTGATTTCACCAGAACTTTCGTTGTCCACGTTCGAGACGAACGTACTTTTCCTTCCATGGCCATGACACTAGTTGGGTACGTCTCGACAGACTCTCTCGGTATCGATAGTTCCGTAAAATTCTGTCCTCTCGTCTTCGGAAAAATCGACGAGAAGTGTTTCCAGCCTCCATTCTTCTCCCTTTTTCGACGCCGATTGCGAATACCACCCGTACGACCCGTCCTCCGCCATTTTTTTCTCTATTATGATTTCAGAAATCTTAAAAACAAAGTTAAATCGAAGAATTTTATAGATGTTGTAAATGAACAAAATTTGTACTAAATCATTCATGTGATTGGAATTTACAGTTTGGGTTATCATTGCATAATCATTAAATGACACTTATTATGCACTCACTCCTTGAATTTTGAGTTATTCTTGTATCACTGTGGCAAATATATATGTCGTTGTACTCAAGTGCAGTAAATATAATTCTATAAATAAACACATCTATTTATTAATTTATTTAATAACTTGGTATCTATTATTATTAACAGAATCACTTCAGTAAAGACTTATTTACCAAATTTTATGTCGATAATAGCGATATGAAAACTAATATTTATTATCATATATTTAATTTGATATATATTTATATAATTAGTATTGTTATATCTTTAGTTACCTTTATTAATTAACTGCCATCCAGCTGGGAGCTAAAATTTCCTGGTGTTTTTATTGCTAATTATAACTGTGTATATGTTTTTAATTTTACATTAAATACATAATAACAATTAATACGTGTCCAACGTAATTCTGTTTATAAACCATCGTCATGTTGCTGACCTCCATTATGCCGTAAAAAATTTTCTTTATGTTTACTAAAATGATTTGAAATAAATACGGTTAAAAGGATCTGTCATTTTGAAGCGAATGCAATTTTGATATTTAAAATATACAATGAAGTAATATATAATTTATTGTTAAGCAATGACTGTTTTAATGTAAAATTAATTATTATATTAAACTAAACGAATCTTTAAGCAACTTCAACTTCAAGAAAGTTAAACTGTTAAAAGTATCTCTAGAACATAATTGATCCACATGTTTAAGGTCTATATCCAGGTATTTTTATATCTCTAAAATATACAGCTGTTTTAGAAATATTTCGCACGCACGCACGCGTGACGCACGCACGCAAGCACGCACACACTGTAAAGATTTAAAATAAATCCTTACTTTGTGATAAATTGTTATTTATTTGACCGCCCGGTATGTTTAATTTCAAAAATTAATTGAGTGAATAAATTCTAACACAATAGAATAGATACAGTTTTATTAATGTGTGAAAATATGTGAAATGGATGTAATAATTTTACTTTAAATGCTTGTAATTACAATTATATAAATTTAGATTTTAAATCATTAATATAATAATTTTACATTCAGTAACAAAAGATTCCGTGGTCAAAGACGAGTTATTTTTATCAAATAAGCCGAACGCGATATCTTTTGCACTATTCAAAAACTAAAATCAAAATTATTATTACGAGTTTTGTGAGTACATGTGCGTGCCCTGATCTATTCGACTAAGTTTATTGATTAAACATATTAATTTAATTTAGCTACTACTGATGATGTGTTCATCAATTACCGTCCGCTAGTTTTTTTAAGCAAGATACACGTAGTAAACCTTATATGTGTAGCTGTTCCATTTATGGAAAACATATCTAAGTAAAGTTGTATTTGCACATGTGCAATTATCCGATAAGCGTGTTATCAACGAGTTTCTTTGCAGTTTAGAAATACTACCGTTGCCGTCTTAATTAAGTCAGTACTTTGACTAATATAAAACTGGCTATATGTACCTTAATTATTTTTATACCTTTATAGGTGAACATTTCATCCGTGAGTAACCGTTTACAAATAAAATTGTTTACAAACAACAAACCAACTGCCCATTAAGTTTGACCTAATCATTTGCAGAAATATCTTTTCATTATATGCGATTGCATCTGACAATTATTATGATTTTTTTCTTCTGTTTAGATCGAAAGTATTTATCCTATATTTTCAATGTCGTCCTGATTAGTTTTGTTGCAGTCCGTTTAGTGTTTAGACAGATAAGATCAGGAATAATTAATTTGTGGATGCAAGGTTTCCGTCACCGATTGCACTGTAGTTATAAAATTTAGTGCAAGCCTTCATAGAACCGCGATTTCTTTTCTGCAGCTCACGTGACTAAATTCCGTAATTAGGATTTTTTCTATTATGTTAGTCTCAAACGAATAAATTGCTCGATAATTTTTGTTTTATATAACCACCTTCAGTCAGTGCCTAACAAACACATTGTGTGTCTATTTTTTGGAATTTAGTTGTAGTTTTCCGCCACAAGCGATACCCGTGTATATACCGGGTGATCCAAATATTGCACCCACTACAGTTATTAATTAAGAATTTTTTTTATTAACAGCAAGTAGCTGATTATTAATTATCAATATTATTTTTGCTGATCTTTGTTTGATAATTTTGGATATTGTACGATCTGTTGTTTAAGTTGTCAGATCATAACATTTATTTTAGTTATACCGTCAGGCCGTCTCAAAACGGCTTACAAGGGTTAATTAGCTTACAACCTGTTTAGACAAACGACATTTTTAGTTTATATCTTTTTTTTTAATGTAGTTTTGGTTTTCCGTCGCCGTTGGCAATTATATATATTTTTCCTTGGTTCTGTTAATTATTTTAATTACTGGAATTGCTAATTTTGTTTTACCACTACCATTTTTTTTCAGTGGTAGCTGACCGTGTACGAAAAATTATTACTTCATTTCTTTACCGTCTTGAATGAGTTTTTGGTTTATGTTGGTGATTTTTTTCAGGAATTTAGGTATTTCTTTTCTTCGCCACCGTTTGCGAGAAATGATTTTATTAATTGACATCTCCAGGCACTATAGTGCGTTTTGCTTTTTTCAGCAGCCCGAATAAATTAGATGCTAAGTCCTCGCTCCGTAACCACCAAACTTTTTAGCATTATTTGTTCCAGTCACCAGCGATAACAATATACTTTCCTCAAACTGAGACCGAGAGTTTGAGTTATATATATTTTTTGTTGTTTGACGAGTGTTGTCCAAATTTAGTACTACCTACTCGTAGACCGAAACCCTCACTGACGCTACTTGGACCGCATTTACCTGTATAATCCCCCGCCAGACAGGCAGATGGACATACGTACATACGGACAGACGGACAGACGGACAGACGAACAGACGGACAGACGGACAGACGGACAGACGGACAGACGGACAGACGGACAGACGGACAGGCGGACAGAGGGACAGACATACATATATATATATATATATATATATATATATATATATATATATATATATATATATATATATATATATTGTGTGTGTGTGTGTGTGTGTGTGTGTGTACATATGAAAATGCTGTATATAAGTATACAAACGTAAACTTCATATAGTCAAACCAAATTCAAACTGAATACGTATTTATTTTGGCAATTACAGAAATTGAATCAAGGTAACTATTTTGACAGGTAGCAGAATATGAAACAAGGTAACTAACTTAAATTCTGGACGAGCGTGTTTGTCTTCGAGTAGTTGGTTTAGTATATGATTAGAAGATGTAGAAGTGTGGGCGTCAGAAATAGTTGCAATATAGGTGTTTGAAATTACTGGAGGATTTGGGTTCAAATCAACTTGTTTAAGGATATTTTTCCAAATTTGTGGCATTCTGGAAATGTGATTTTGTTTATTGAGGTTGTTGGGTCTTCTTGTGAATACCGGTCTAAAATCATTTTTGGGAAATTTCCTTGCTATTCTATGAGTAATAGAATAACAGGTACGTTGTGTTCATGTTATTATTTTTGGTTCTTGTTCCTTCGTTCGTAATTTTGGACATTTCTTGATCTTTGTATCCATTTTGAAGTAATATTTTATTAATAGTCTTCATGTCTTCCACTTTAGAATGTTCGAGAGATAAGTGGTAGGAGAGGCATATCAAAGATTTTATATCGCTGCGTAATTAACCAGGATGCTGGTGCGAAAGTGAGTTCAGGTATCTATTAGTATGAGTGGGTTTTCGATAAACTCTGTATGTAAGGTTATCATTAGGAAGTCTTGTTATCAGGGTGTCCAAAAAAGGAAGTGAATTATTTTCTTCAACTTCAATAGTAAATTTGATGTTGTAGTGAGTCTTGTTAATGTGTCATAGAGAACTATTCAAGTTTTCATTTCCATGAGGATAATACCCAAGCGATTTAAATTGAAAACCAAGCCAAACATTCATGATTCATTTAAGATATTATCCAAAATAAGCCCTTTTAAAAAAAGCGATTGCCAATGAAAGGGGAAAACTTGACTATTTCAACCGTGCCCTTTATGACACCTTCCAAACTTTACATGCCATCAAACATGCCTTAATGATGAAAACTAACCGACAGAAACAAAAATTTCAACGTTTGTCTTAAAAATCGCAGGCGAAGAATGTAGAACCATTAAGGCCAGTGCAAAATTTTAGTGACAAAGAATTTAGTTATAATATTCTGAATGTTTTAGATAGAGGGTTTAATTTTGCCATCACGCCTAAAGTGATTCCCGTAGAAACATCATTGCCAAAGTGGAGTACGCCTTAAAGAATACAGAACCGAAGAAATTAAGAACTGCAAACTTCCCAAACAGAACATCACCACAGAACGCATCCAAACGTTAACCCAGATCAAAAACGACTACAAACATTAATACTGCCCACGGACAAATCACACAGACAAGATGTCTTTACTGTTAATTTCTTCAGAATATAAGAAAAATCTGTACAACCCTACCATCTATCTATCGTTACGTGCAGTTGGTCAATAGGGACTTGTAGGAATCCAGAAAGGCGTTTAGTGTTTAAAGTTACCAAGTGCTTTCGTCGTTCTCTGGAGAGGTCTTCCATTTTTGCGAAAAAATCTAACGTTCGTTCCAAAGTTTCAAACGTAAGGTTTACAGTGCGCCGTCAGTCAGGCAACCTGCTGTAAATAAACCAGTTTCTCGTTAAGTTAAAAGTAACAAGTGTTAATCAGGTCGTTTACATAATTAGGTAAGAGTAATAAGTATCAAGCAGAATTGGGTCACATTAAAGTAAAGTTAACTATTAGCAAGTTGATATAACTGTCAGTGTACATACAACCATCTGAAATTTAGTCAAAACGTGAATCGGAAGAGTTGCAGTCATTAGCTGAATTGTACGTGGAGTTGCCAGCGTCGTGTCAACATCAACCATAGAGCCGAGGTCCTCCTGCATGTCCATTCCAGATGACTATGTAACAAAAGAGCATCCTCTACGTAAGGTAACATTACTGTGTTTTTCATTATTGTGGTGGGTGATAAATGCTAAAAATATTTATGGTGTGTAATTTGCATTATTTTGTAATACGTTTTTAGAAACGGTTGATTACGTTTTTTCTTTAAAGATTAACTTTTCGTTGTTTTTTTGTTGTGCAAATTTTAATACAGGCGTACCCATCCGCATTATTATCCAAATTTATTTGAAGTTTTTTATTAAATTTTTGTTTAAACTGACGAATTTATAGAGTTCATCGTGAGCTAGCTAGTTTCACCGCTAATAGATAAGCTAGGCAATAAGATTGTAATATTTGTGTTGGTAATTCGATGGTTCTGTTTTTTTTTTTATTTCTTTATTCACATTATATATATTTAGGTTATTGGACTTGTGGTTTCCTTTAATGTGAACCTATTATTGCACAGCATCTGATAATGTACAATAGCTAGTGTTTATTTTTTAAGTTGCTCATTAAATTAGGTTCATTACATTGTGTTAAGTTTAAATAAAACAATTACGGCCGAAACCTTTTCAAGTGATTATTTAATTATAACGTAACAATTAGAGGCCGATGAATCACTGCATTATTTTCTTTTATGATTTGAGCATAATTAATTGGAATTTGAGGAATTTGTGTGCAGAATTAAAGTGTTTTTTTTTGTTGTTGAAGTAATATTACTTTAAGACTCGAATTTAGTGATTGATTTTTGCGGCATGCAATCATATTAGTTAGGCGAGCATATATTTTTGAAGCTTTTCAGGTTGGCGAGATCTACTGGTCCCAGTGCCGCCTGCCAAGATTACGTTTAGGTAAGCGAGTTATTTGAGTATTTTGAGCAAGCTGCGAACTGACGTAATTAAAAATTTCAACCCCTATACTTACATTTCAAATACTCTGGCACCCTTTTCCGGTTTTATGTCGTTTCAACCCCTATTTGGACTTATATATGGTAAACTACTCTATTGTGCGCAAAATGTAGTATTCCGAATCCACCTCGGCCACTGTCTAGTCGAGCAAAAGCCAAATTTATCTGTTATCTCGTTTTACTGTCAGTTTATACCGTAACAGAACACAATAAACCTGTTATCCCACCTTATATATAGTAAAAGGAATTACAGGCAGAACTACAAGGAAATTTCGCAAAGCGACTTTAGACTGGTATTCAAACTACAATCAACTTTGTCCCAACTTTTAAGAAACCAGAAAGACAAAAATCCCAGTGAAAACCAAGGAGTGTGTGAGACACCATGCAACAACTGCCCAAGAACTTAAATCGGACAAACTAATAGAATATTATGCGCGAGAATAGATTAATACAAACTAGCAATTAAACAGCACAATCCTTCATCGTCTTTAGCTGTACATCATTTAGACATAGGACGCCAAATTAACCCCAACAATATCCGTTTAATTGCACCTCTACATACCTTACACGAACAAATTATTAGAGAATCAGTTGAAATTGAAAGAAGACCCAACGCCCTTAGTAAATGAGATGACACTTCCAGAATGCGCACATTTGGAGGAATACCATTATTTCGAGATTTCAACCAACTCCAAACCCTCCAGTAATCTCAATCATCCATGCTGCAACTATTGCTGACGTCCACACTTCTACACCTTCTACATCATATACTAAACCAACTACCCAAAGTCAAACACGCTCGTTCAGATTGAATGTAAATTAGTTTTCTCGTTTCTTATTCTGTACTTGTCAAAATAAAGCCGTCGAATCATTTTTTTAATTTTGTTAGGTATGAAAAAATATTATCTCGGGTCTGGATTAATAATAAGTAGAGTACACAACAAACTAAAAGCACTGATATCATACACGCGTCTTTTTATTTATTGAAAATATTGTGTTTACCGACGAGTGTTCTTTAACTTACATGGCCATAATAATCCGTCTGTCGCTGTTAGTTACTTTCGGGAAAACAAATACATTCGTATTCCTTACCGGGCACAATACTCCTAAAAAGTTAATGTGTGGGCAGGAATTTTAGGCAATTCCATAACTGGTCCATTTTTTATCAACGGAAACTTGAATGTGGACAAATATTTAGAACTGTTGAGACACCAGATAGTTCCAGCTGTTCAACGCCTCAATATAAGTTTTGATGACATTTGCTATTAAGAAGATGGCTGTCCTGCTCATACTGCAATAAAAGTTCAACAGTTTTTGGAAACTACGCTCCCTAACCGTATTATTAGTGGAAAAGGTACTGTTAAATATCCTCCTCGCTCACCTGATATCGCGCCGTACGACTTTTTTGTTTGGGGATACGTATCCCAGCAAATTTATGGGCACAGGCATGAACGTGCTAACAATTTGGACGAACTTCATGTCAAAATTACAGACTCTTTAAACGGCATCACCCAAGAAATGTTAGAACACACCCGATCGGAATTTTATCACAGATTGGGTTACTGCCCTGCGCCAGATGGAGACCTTTTCGAAAACCTCATAAAGAAAAGTTTTGAAAATAGTGTATTCTGTTCATTTTTAAAAATAGTTGGTTTTTCCATAAGAATTATAATGCTAAAGTTAAACCTTAAACTTAAGTTGTACTATCAATATAAACGTTAATGTTCTTGTTTGTAGCTCTCGTAAGTTTCTTCTTGGTTCTTCGTACGAGTAGTAATCGAACCATGTCATAAAATCGCAATTACAATAAACTTCGATGTTTGAGGTATTATCATTTAATGTTTAAGTGTAAAGTATTTACTTAATAGTTTCAAAGAACACGCGACTTTTCAACATCATCTTAATTGCTTTGGTTTCGTTAGAAATGTTGAAGCTAGATTGTTTGAAGGAGACTTAAGTAGTTCATATTTTGTGCCCACATGCAAATATATACAAGTGGCAACATCGGTAAAGTTATGTCTCTCACACTCATATAATTCTTATTGGGTTTCTTTCTAGCTGATTATAAGTCAGACCCGCAATAATGTTTTTTCCATACCTGATATATATATATATATATATATATATATATATATATATATATATATATATATATATATATATATATATATATATAAACAGGGTTATTCACGTTATTCGACACGGAAGATTTGGCAAAACTTCTTGACTTTCAAAAAGTTTTATTTTTGTAGTTAATGTAGGTCTACAGGAGGTACATTTTAAAATTATTTTCGCAATATACAGGCTGTTCCAAAAGTATGAAACATATCAAAGTTGCAATTTTTTCAATGCCGCAGAAACTAAAAATGAGTTTTACGCGACTTAAACCTTACATGTTTTGAAATATTTAGCATTTTCTGGAAATGTAGTAATATTAAACTTTAAGTTCTCAACAAGTATTCACTTTTACGATAACTAAACTTTACACATGTATCATTACGCACCGAATAAAACACTGACTAACATATAAAAAGTGTTTATAAATCATGACTCAAAAATTTAAAGTGTTCAAAATGACGACCGTCTGTCTCTAAACTCAAGAATACGCTCGTCTCGAAACCTCTGCCAACATTTGCTAACATTTCCGGCCTTGAAATGTTTCCCTAATACGTTCCTTCATATTCGCTGGTGTGGTAGGACATGTCTTGTAAACGGTTGTTTTTACGTATCCCCATAAGAATAAATCCGGTGAAGTCAAGTCAGGGGACCGTGGAGGCCAATTCTGATATACATTTCTCCCAATCCAACGATTTATAATTTGTATTTAAAAAATCTCGAACCTCATGATGGAAGTGTGCGGGGGCACCATACAGTAGAAGCCACATTGTCGTCCGTATGTTCAAGGGTATGTCTTGTAACAGGACCGGAAATTCTCTTGCTAAAAAATTTAAGAACAATATACCATTTAAATGTTCTTCAAAAAAATAAGGCCCAAGTAAATATTGACCCATTATTCCCCCCACACATTTATTGACCACCTGTGTTGACTATGAATTATTCTAAGTTGATACGGAATGGAATCAGCGTAATAATGAGAATTACGTTTTTTAAGAAATCCATTGTTATGAAATGTGCATTCATCGCTAAACAGTACAAAATTGAAAAAGGTTTCATTTTCGGCCACTTGATCTAACGCCCACGTGCAAAATTCAGCTCGATTTCTGAAGTCATTTTCGAAAAGTTCTTGATGGAGCTGGATTTTATAATCATCTGTCATTATTATTTATTTACGGCTATTTTGGGTTCTAACCCTTTATGCCTTCTTAGCGTTGGTTATTTCCTGGCGGTTATGTATATTCGCTGTACCTGTAATAAATACAAATGCATTAAATATACTACCTTTGTTTATTGTTTGTTTCTCAAGATGATTTTCGGCCTTTTGTGTATCATTTTATCTATCGTAGTCCCATATTCCTTTTATTTCTGGGTTGGGATGTGCCGCTGGTGCCTCTTCTGGGTAGGTTGCGGCGTTTTTTGCGAACTTCATTACGCTAGGTATCCTGAGGTCTTCGTGTATTTGGTTGTTTCTTACGAACCGCGGTGCGTTTACTGCAATTATTAGGTATATATTTTGTACCACCTGTAGTTGTTTTATTATTGTTGGAGCGGCGTAAGCCGAGACCTCTGGGGCGTATAGGATCACTGGCCGGACTACCGTTTTGTAGATCATCAGCATGTTATCGGTTGACAGTACGCTGTTTCTACCTATTAACGGGTAGAGTTTCTTTATCATCCCGTGTACCTTGGATATTCGGTCGTCTACATGGAGTTTCCATCGGATCGTCCTGTCCATTACCAACCCTAGGTATTTTATGGAGTTTTTGCACGAATGTCTTGTCCGAACATGGTAATGTTGCGGGTTGGTTTCGCTATTCTCTTCGTGAAGAGGATGGCCGTTCTTTTCTCCGGGTTAATGGTAATGCGCCATTTCTTATACCATTCTTCGAGGCCATCCGACGCCCTCTCCAGCAGTCTGCCGACCCGTCCCGGGTTGCTGGATTGGGCTAGGACCGCGGTGTCGTTCGCGTATCTTGCGAGGATGGTTCCTTTGGTCTTTGAGAAATCTGAAACATATAGGTTAAATAATGTAGGGGAGAGGGGTGAGCCTTGTGGTACACCAGCGGTAATCCTTCGAGGGAAGGACCTGAAATGCTGCAGCTTCGTCCTGAATTTATAATCATGGTAACTGTGCTTTTTAAGAATTCTTGAGAAACTTGATTAGCTAACGTTAATGCGCTGCGCAATTTGGTTTTGTCCTATATGTGTATTTTCGACCACAGAAGCAGTTACCGCTATTTCTGATTCTTCATTTTCTGACACAGGTTTTATGTTCAAAGGTTTATCATAACGAACGTTTAAATAGACCCAACAATCTTTCCATTACAGCTTCGCTTGGATGTTTTCTGTTGGAAAATCTTTGAGCGTAAACCCATGATGCCAGTAAGGCGTTTTGGTTGCACTCTCCGATAATAAGAATCATGTCAATCCGTTCTTCTTTTGGATAAACTCTCATTTTCAACAAATAAGCTTTAAATACAGCACAAATTACCACTACAAAACAAAGCGAACGATTTACGAACAAACAGAACGATTTGCAGACTTTTATGAATAACTGACAGCTACAAACAATAGTTCTGGGTTGCCAAATTTCCATAGGCGACTTGTTAAGTTTTAAATTTGTTTAAATAAACTTGCTTTCTGAAATGTGTATTTTCCTTGAGAACAAGAAGAGTTAGTCATATGACAGTGTTATAGCATTCGATAGGGAATTAAATTCTACATTTGCTGTTGAAATAAAATACAGGGGGTTCTATTTCATCTAATAAGGTTATTACTATTTAAAACTTAAAATTTTTGTGTCATGATTTATAAACACTTTGTATATGTTAGTCAGTGTTTTATTCAGTGCATCATGATACATAATCGAATAGTAAGCTAAATGTAAAGTTTAGTTGACGAAAAAGTGAAATACTTGTTGAGAACTTAAAGTTTAAAATTATTACCACATTTTCAGAAAATGCAAAACATTTCAAAACATGTGAGGTTTAAGTCGGGCAAACCTTAGTAAAACTCATTCTTATTTTGATTGCAGAACCTAAGCTAAATGCAATAATATATAGGGTGTTCCAATGATAAAATTTCAACTTTGATGTGTTTAATACTTTTGGAACTGCATGTACATTGCGAAAATAATTTTAAATGTTGAATCAATTAATTGTTCTTTAAACATAAGCATAGTTTCACACTAAAATTAAAATATTGATGTTTAACAAATGTAGTATACAAATTGTGGATAGATAATATCAAGGTTAAAATTGTTAATCTTAACTAAGCTTTGGAAATATTTTAATAATGATTAGTTCAAAAATCAGTTAATAGTGACACTAAATGATTTTTCTGTAAGCTGGGTTGAGTGCCACCAAAGCTTGTAAGTAAAACTTCTTAAACTTGGTTTAAAGATTGTAAACTTCCTATTTAACCCCTGAAAAGCAATGATTGTAATCAACTTTCTTTTAGTTATAATTTTAGATCACCTTTTAGTTTACTCTTCTACTCAAAAGTTTTTATTTAAATTGGGTTGAGCGCCATCAAAGTTTATAAGTAAATCTTGTAAATTTGAAAATTGCAAATAAAACTAATATTTAACCCCTAAAATGAAATTAATGTAACCAATTCGTTTAGTTATAATTTTTGATCAAGTTTTAATTTATTTTTCAATTCGCAATACATTCACCGATTTGAATACTTTTTTCAAATGTCATAATATTAACACGTTTATGGTGCTTATATCTACACTAAAAGTTTCATTTTCTTGTCTAGGCAAATAATAGTATATTAAAAAACAAGTTTTGTAAGAGCAGTCTTGAAGCCCGAATTGAAGCTTAAAAAAGCGAGTTTTTTAAAGAATGAGTGATTTAAGGGCTTATGAAACACGTTCTTTATGCTATTTTTTGTTTGTTCTTTATGCCGTTTTTAAACAAACCTTTTCACTTTAGTTGTGAAAATTTCATCTGTTCGCCTTTTGTTTTATCCAAATTCTGTCACAAAACATAAAAATCGAAGATAATCAAGATAATGTTGCCAAAAAACGGTTGTGAATTTGTTCACATCAAAGTTTTCCACAAGTTTGACACATTTTGTAAGAGTGACATGCACAGTCATAATTCCAGACCAAGCTTTGCCAACCTAAAAATTTTCTTAAATGTTCCGTGAATGACATCGGAGATTCTTATTTTGTCTATAATTACAAAAAGTGCTTTACGTACTGGGGATTAGACATTATTATTTATTTTTTTTTTATTTTGTAAGATCTGGACTGATTTACCTACATTTAAATGAATTAAATGCTGCTTTTTCGCTTCCTTTATCACTTTTTGGATGCTGATATTGTTGAGATAAGACACTTATTGATCTTTTCAATAAATGCTATGGCGGAATCTTCTTTTTCTTGTATTTTTATATTTCATGTTTACGCTTATTAATACTTATAAAATTAAAATTTGGAAGAAACTTTACATTTCACGCAACAAAATTTACTTTTCTTGTGACACAAAGCACGACGTGTTTGAGTATCTTTCTAGAGAACATGATGATTCATCCCATCGTATCTTCAGGGATTATGTAAATTTTCTGACAGTTTACGTTTACGACGATATTGTAAAAGATCTATTTTTTCACCTCCGATTCTATGTATTTGCAAAGCGTTATGTTCTGCCAAATCCACTATTTGGCTTATTATGAGAAAATACCATTTCGATTTCGTTGTCTTCGGCAGTACAATAGTCTTTCTTTTTGAATATGTTTGAAGTCATACTCTCACAGTGTTTGTCCAAGCCATTTTCCCGTATTGTGCCCGCTGCTTAGTATCCTCTTGGTTTAAGTTCTTCCAAAAGTAATATTACGGTAAAACAGTTGTCGAAATATATGTTATAGGACAATTTTCGAGCCTTGTTCTGTCGAGAATCAACAAATTGTAACACAACACTCTAGCCTCCAAACCAAGATGTTATATATTTATCTTGGATAGTGATAGAGGATCCCTCATAGGGGCCAAAGCACTTGACATAACCTGGTCTAGTAATGCCCATTCAGATTGTTTCCCCTCGAATGGGTTTCCCAAGAGAACTGCTTGGTGCCATGTCCTCTATAATATGGAACCATCGACTGATCTAAAACCATTATGTTTTTCTTGTGGGGTTAAATGGATAAATCTTTGATTCATTGAACCAATCAGAGGTCGAATCTTTAAAAATCTATCTTGTATATCCAAGTTTGCATTGTCACAGTAATGAGTACTTCGCATGATAAACCTAAAACCATTTCTAGACGTTGTATTACTTACAAGGGTATGGGTAGAATCAGGTAATTTTTCCCATAAGATATCTCAGCTAGGAACACAAATGTGCCCATTACATAACAAAATCCCAATTAAATATCTCATTTCATTTGTAGTAATTTCGCTTCCGAATTATTAGCGGAATTACTGAATTCCAAGCATTTGTAAAGCATCCTTTTAATAGGACGGTAGCCTTATCTGAGTTTAATCACACGTGAAAAAAAATTCCGTTTGGTATACGTAGTCAAGTTTTCTTTACGCACACGCAGAATTAACTGCATCACTATCATTCGGCAGTAAATATATGAGCTCCCTACTACTTTTACTAATTATAACAATATAAAACTTCATAAAAGTGTTAGATTATCATGGGATGCCTAGCATGAAGTGATTTAATTTTCTATTGCTAGTATAGTATTTTCTATTGGTTAGCATAAAATTTGGTAGGTATTGGACTGATAAATAAAATTAATTGAATAAATACTACCAAACACATACATTTCTTGTGCTTCCTGCTCCTCAGCATTACTTTATCATGCCATAAAATAAATGTCTGTTTGTTCTGGCCATGACGCAGTATCGTTAGAGTCCAAAATAAGTGTATTTGTAAGACACTAAATAGTTGATATATATATTTTTTTGAACTTTTTTCGGTTCTAGGTTTCTTATACCTTCTTTATGTGATTCACTGTTCGTGTTAATAAATAAATACTTGATAGTTGTACATCAGAATTGTTGTTTTCACTATTGACACGGGGGTGGTAGGATTTATGACATACACATTTACTTTCTCCATACCCCATAACCATGCAGATGCGGTAAAACAAATACAAATATAATAAAAAGAAAATAATCGATAGTCATAACAGCTCAGCACTTCGAACTCTGCTGGAACGACGCACTATTTCATGTACATCTTCTGGCAGCTCCTTTTCAGTATGCCTTGTTGTTTCTGCGGTTACTGCAGGTAAGTTATTTCCAGATGTAGGCAGAGTATGTACATCGGGAAGAATAACTCTGAATCAGGTAAGGTACCATTATTTTGATTATCAGCAAAAATAGGTATTCTAGCGATACAACAGCGTTTCAGAAGCGATGCAAGAAAAATGTGTGGTTTACATAGCGACCATGTGTTAATATTTGCAGAGATCAACGTAAGACTGAAAACGTAAAAAGTAGGATTTGGAGAAATTGAGAGAATGGACAAGATAGAGTTGGGATGTAAGATTAGGAAGAAAATAAAACATTTATAAACAGCGTACACGACCACCAATGTAGATGAGGAATGGAATGTGATCAAGGCTGAAATTATGAAGGTTGATGAGAAAGAGAAAGGATATAAGAATGGATAAAGAAACCGTGGATTACTGAAGAGATGTTAGAGGAAAAGGATGAAAGAAAAAGGTACAAGAAGTCTAACAGCGAACAAGGTAGGAAAATGTACAGAAAGGTTAATACAGATTTAGGGTTGAAAACAGGTAAAATAAAAAAGAGATGGTTGGAACAGGACTGTACAGAGATAGATAAACTCGAGACACTAGGAAAGCACGATATAGTGCATAATAGAATTAAAGACCGTAATTGAAACGGTAGGGCAAGTGGAAGGTGTAAAAAACAAATCAAGGATGAGCATGGAATGGTGCTGCAGAACGAGAGAAAAGTGCTACAACATTACAAGGGGAAGTAGCAGCAGCCACGAGGAGAAAGAAAGGTGGTAAGGCTGCAGGAGTAAACGGCAGACCTGTGGACTTACTCAAGTGTCTACAAGAAGACCTTGTGAAAGGATTGACGTATACTACACAGTTTATAACACAGTAATATGGTCAAAAGAGTTCTTAAGAACAGTTATGATTCCTCTATCAAAAAGAATGGCACCCTAAAGTGTGGGGAGCATATAACTACAAGTCTATTAGTTTATGCGGCTGAAATACTGTTGAGGGTATTAAATTGACGGTTGTTGAACAAAATGGAAGAATGTGTAGGTGAAGAACAATTCCGTTTTTTGAAAAGGGATGTGTGCGAGGAATGTGATCACTCTTGTTATAACAATCGGGAAAATATATTTGGAAAAAGGTAAAAGCTTAAGTATTTATTTTGTTGATCTAAGAAGGCGTTTGATTGTGTGTTATGGGATTCTAAAAGCTAGAGCAGTTGATTGGAAAGATAGACGGCTTATTAACAACTTGTACATAGAGCAGGAAGTAGCCATGAGAATTTGGAAAAGTATGACAGATCAGTTCGAGATTGGTAGAGTGACAAAGTAGGAGTGCTGCAATTTCACCAACCGTATTTAATATGTGTGCAGAATAAATGATAGCAGAATGTTGGGACAACAATACGGGACTGAATGTGGGTGGCCGAAGAGTTGCTTGTATCCGATTTGTGGGTGACAAAATTTTATTTGCCCAAACTACTGAGGAATTGCACGACATATTGCAAAGCTCGAGAGAATGGAAGAATTGTATGGATTAAGGATAAATAATAATAAGATTAAAGTAATAAAGATCGGAGAGGATGAAGAAATAAAAGTGTACGTAAGAGGACAACAGTTAGAATAGGTAAG